>JAPDSC010164295.1:853555-866562 GCA_026290005.1 Latrodectus geometricus
ATCCATAATTATGAGTTTCAAGAGGACATTAATGCACTTATTTAATGAGAAAAGGGATGAATTAAATTTTAATTGCATTTTCTTGTCATGAGAAAAATAATCTACACATTTCTTTCAAAAATTATCTTAACATAAAAATTAATTCCTAAGTAAATGTTTCATGAGAACTAAAACAAAGTGGAGGGGGGAATGAAAATAGAATAAAAATTATGAAAACTTGATGATAACTGTAAATAGCAAAAGGTTTAAAATAGGTTCTGGAAAGGTTGAAGTAAAATGCATAATAAAAAGTGCAGTAAAAATTACATAAAAATATGCAGTAAAAATTACATAAAAAATGCTGTAAAAATTACAGCAAAAAGTACTGTAAAAATTACAACAAAAAGTACTGTAAAAATTACAGCAAAAAGTGCTGTAAAAATTACAGCAAAATATGCTGTAAAAAATACAGTTAAATATGCTGAAAATTTTTTACGGATATGCTGTAAATTTACAGTAGATTACACTGGCGCCCAAATTGCCAGCATTTTTTGCTGTAAAATAACAGTGTTTTTTTTTAGAGTGCAGTTTGTTCATTTTTTTTCTTTAATATAAAATCAGGTACACAAAAGTAGATAAAAAATTGCAAACTACGAAGAATATTTTTGAAACTTAAAGATAAAAATGAAATTTTATTCAATTTTTAACTCATTAATTTACTTTTTAAACATAACAAGTACATTTATATCATATTATTGAAAAATATCATTTAATAAAAAGAGTTATCATTTAATTTAAAAGGAATTGCTTAAAGTTATACAAGTTTTGCTTTAAAATATATCACATTATTTGTTTATATTAGTGATGATAGCGTTTTTAGAAATATTTTAGGAAAGTTTCCATGTATATATATATATTATGAAATCTTTTGCATTTGTAACACTATAATAGGGAAGAAATGGTTTTCAGTTTTTAAATGTTCTCTTTTGTTCTGTAATTCTTAGATCATAAAATCGTGATAAGAAAAAATGTAGAAAAGAATTCCCTGCATGCCATTTGTATTTCGAATTCTCTACATTCATTTCTTCACAGGAAATACCATAAAAAATGTAAATTTATACATAGAAATATCTGTGCATGGGATTAAGTGCTTTAAAAACAACTCAATGGAGGAGGATTGTAGCTTCGCGCGATTAAAACACAACGACCTTGAGAGAATTACTCAGGAAAACAACACTAAAAACTGCAAACTGTTCTTAAGAAAGGTCCCAGAGTTGCCATAAAATGAAGGAACGTGTCGTTTCCTTTTTATGAAGACGTTTATGTCCTTCAAAAGAACAACCAGCAAGTCTTAATCATCTGACACAATTGTTCCCCCGACATTAAGACCGTTGTTTCAAGCCCTTGGAAAAAAAAGAAAAAAAACGTGTTAATGTAAAATGGCATAGAACCCAGGTCAAATAAAATCTACAAATGCAACAGCCAATGACAAACCAGTTAGCTTAAGCTCTTTTTCTTCTTCATCAATTGCAGGTGTTTTTTAAATAAACATTTTGCCGACCAGTTGGCAACAGCGGAAGTCTGTACGGAGTAAACACGGACTTAAGTATTGAATTTAGCGAGTGTAAGTGGATCTATTACTTCATGCCATGTTTTCTTTGACTTCTAAATTATAAAAGGTTCAGAGTTTAAATTAAATCAGTTGTTCATTGGTTGAAACATTAAGTTCATATGACATTACTGAAGGAATTCTTCACTGAGAAAAAAATTGTAAACTGTTCCATATTCAAGTATTAAATTTATTATTATTTTTTTTTTTTTTTCCCAAATTTCGTTTTGATGAAACTAATGTATTGAGGAAAAATGTGTCTGCATATTCAAAGCTTATTATGAATATTATTTATTTCCAATAAACTTTCATTAATAATAAATATTCATAAATATTAGTGATAGTTTGCAGAAATGTAAAATACAACCTACATCATTTTCGAATTTCTGGGAAAAGCAAGAATCTGGTATTTTTTCAAAGCCGCTTTTTTACTGTTTGTTGACTTTTGTCAAATAATTTTAAGGGAAAATTTCAATTACACCTTTAAAATTTTGGCTTATTTTTAATTAAATGAAAAACAATAATAAAATTTTAATTAAAAGCTAATAAAATATTTAATTATGACTCGATAACAAAATTATAAATAAAAAAGCCCAAAGGGGAGCATTTGTACCAAACAAATGTATGGTATGACAACAATTCAGAATTCTTTCTATTTTTAAATTTCCCTTGTAAAATAAAATGATTATGCATACACTATCTTAGAGTTTAATGATATTTCCTTTTATTTTCCATAAACTTTATTTCGTGAGATTTTTTATACAGGGGCAGACTTTGTTTGATAGAATAAATAAGGTTCTGAATAAAGCATTTGAACTGAGCGTGTATTTTGTTTTTGTAATTAATTTTTAATATGGTGTGATTCATTTAATACTTTTTCAATACATCCTATTATTTTAAACAGCACAATTCATAAATTATTGATGTATTTAATAATTAATTTATCATAAAAATTTATTTAATAGTTTAATGAACTGTGCCTATATTATACCTAGGTAATTTTCTGCTTAAAATAACACAATTTAATAAATGTATGTACAAAATTAAATTTTGGCAAAGAATAATGACAAAAGGTCAAGGTTTAAAATCTTGGCAAGTAATGAAAACTAATGGAAAAGGTGTTGTGCATTGTACAAATTTAATAAAAGTGTGAATGAAATAATAAAATCAATCCAATGGTAAAATTAAGGTTTACGAAATGCTAAGTTGAACTATTGGAGACGGATGTTGCTCATGCGCCTCTTTGATAATGGCGTGTGTTGGTAATGCAAGGCTCGTCCATTGCAACAACACACGCCATTATCTCAGAAAACGCCTTTTGGGAGGATACTTGCTGTTCGATTGCCTTCCAATAGATTTCAGCAGTTACATTATATGCTTACATTTAAAAAAAATACTCCTATCAAAAAGATGATGAACAAAAATACACTAGTACATAATTGCACATATTATGATACGAATGAAAAACCTTTCAGTCAACAACAATATATATTTAGCATTAAACTCTTTAGAAGTACATAAACATAGCAGAAATAAAACACATACTTATAATGGGACTAAGAAAAACAAATCTAAACTCAAACTGTTCAACTCTTCATGGAGTGTAATTAATGTCTTGTGTTTCCTTGATTAAAAATGAGAGAGAGAATTAAATTTACGTTGAGTATGAAGGATGATATTTTCACTCTATCAGATATCTTCTACATGAGGCTGGCTTCTAAATAAACTAAATTAAACTGAACTCTGTCACGACTGCACATTGGGGATCCAAGGTCTACAGTGTCCATATCTGTTTTCTTAATCGAGAATTCTGGGCTGAGATGTCCTGGCTAGGTGATAAACCTAAACCCTTATCTCCTAAGCATGCTTTTTACTCAGTTTTATCTATTGGAATGATAGGCTGGGTAGACCTTTTCCAGCTCTAGGAAACTCGGGCCCGTGCGTTTAGACTACCACATCTTCTGCATGCTCTATCAAACTCAATATTTCTTTGAACAGCCTATTTAATGCTTTTAGGGAAGTAACCACTATCCTGTACTAATCATTATCATTTAAAAACAGGGTAATATCAGAAATTTCCCAAAACTTCTACATATAAGGTTCTGATAAAACTTTTGCAATAATATAAAGCATTATATGGTGACTCCATTATGCATTAGCTTTATTAAAAACATTCCATGGTTAATAAACCATATTTATATATAAAAAGGGATGAAATCCGGAAAACACTTAAGTATCCACCCAAACAATAGCACATGCAGAAATCAAATATATGACATCTGGACATTATATATTTGTGGCAGGGTAACATTTTTCAGAATAGAGAATATCCCACTTTGACAGAAATCACTATTGAATTACAATAGATATATATTGATTTCTACTTTCTTTTGTGATGAGAATTTGATAGTTTACCGGTTTCCTGCCTCATGATACGTGAATACGATCCTATACGTATGAAAATTCTCTTAGGAATGCAAAGATCAGAAAGTATGCAAATACATTAAATTGACATTAAGATATTAGATTATTTGATAGGAGAACAAACACATATCTGTTTTTATTCAACATAGTCTGGATTCGAACATAGGATTTTAAATTCAGAAGAGCACGAAACACTTATTTTTAAAAATTACATAGTTTATTTTAAAATGCCGGAAATTATATGAAAGCATTCATAAATTTCAATATTCATTAAAATTTATTCATTTGTGAATAAGACGTGAATAGCATCATTTCCCGGTGCCATAACTCAGAAGACAAATCCTTTAAATTTTTGCATATTATTGTGCAATGTTTATGAACCCGAAGGTCTTTGACGTAGCCACAAACCGATTAATCTTTTCTGCCACTATGAGAAATTTATTAATGTTTATCAAATCCTCACTCCCTAATGGAATTCCTCTCCCGAATTTTTTTTTTTATCTCATGACCTATTGAATTGCAGGAATGGTCTAAAATAAATAAGTAGAAAGACATTTTTCGAGTTCTTTAGATTGCGTTTTCTACTAAAATGATAAATACTATAGTGTACCATACTAAAATATTTTACTCAAGTGTTGGCTATTTGACTATGTTACCATTTGAACTTACACTTTAATACATAAAGCAGTCAATATGCCACCTCATAGAATGAGTAGTGCCAACTTAATGGTGGATTTATTATTTGACCGTGGTTCAAATTTCAAATTAATTTAGCAACATCAATTGGCAGAAACCACAGCAGCTGAAAACTTATCACAGTAACCTCTGCCTATGTATTTAAATTAATCTGCTTAGTTTTTTTTTATATTTTTTTTATCCAATATTTTACTTTTAAACAAACCTCATCCACCGAATTCAAATTCAGGATTTGGTTCATTATATTTTATTTTATTGTTATGTCAATTATAATTGATATAAAATGAAAAAGAGAAAGCAATAATAGAATTATATATATATATATATATATATATATATATAAGGATGTGAGGTGTGTATGTATGAACGTTTATATGTATATTAAAGTAAACTCAGTGGCCCGTGGGCCCAAGGTTTACAGAGGCCATACCATGAACCAGAGCCCTGGTCTGCGAAGCATATGTCCCCCCCCCCTTCTAGGTGGGCAACAAGTGGAATCAACCATTCATTAAAATTGTGCATGTGAATCACATTGAATATTAATATCAAATATTGCATTGCTTTAAATTTCTTTACAATTTTTGTAAGTATTCTTTTGTTATTATTAAGTACTATTTAAATATTAATTATTGATTTCGTATTGGTTGCATAATTTTTTTTTATTTTATATATTTTTATCTGTGTATTTTTGATATTACGTCTACTTAGTTAGCAACATAATGCATTTCATTACACAAATCTGTTTTCATATTTCTGTATCAGCATATTTGCATTGACTTTTTTGTGATTCCCAGTGACGAAAGACATTTGAGTGATTTTCTCTCATTATTTAGAAATGAAAAACTTTACTCCACTAAACTCGTAAAAAACAATTGAGTTATGTTCTCAGGCAATATTGTGTTGAAATATCAATTTTTCTGTTCATGTTTCAAAACTTATCACATTATGTGCTCCTTTGCATTTATGCAACTGTTCAACAGTATTCAACCATGTTTGAAATAACAGTCTAACGCCTTCAGAAAAAATCGCACTTAAGTTATACCATTTTTTCACCTTGTTTTAATTTCTAAAGAAAATATCTGGTTACATGTGTCCTGTTCCAGAGGACAAATACATCACTACCATTAGATAAAATATGTACCACAACTGTTTCTTTGAAAAACAGGATAATCCTAAAACATTACAGTTGTCAAAAACATTGAAAAGTATTTTATTACATTTTTAACGTACATTTAAATTTTTTTAGCAAATTTTATGAAGATGTTTTTAATTTTTTTAAGATGTATGAATATTTTCTGTGCTAACTGTTACCATTCTAGAAGTTAATTTTTACGTAAGAAAAAACTTGCTACTAAATTTTCAATAACATTAATTTTATTAATTATTTAAGTTGATATATTAACAGAATTCATAGATGTGATAACTACTTATAACATTATTAATTTGGCTTATTTAAGTCAGTTTACTAAGTTTTTCTTAGATTGATGACAACTTTAATCAAAAGCATGATTTCAATTTCCGTCCAAATCATCCAAAATATTCAAGCGTTGTCATCAACATCACTAGAAAAGATTTCAAATCATTAGATACAAAATTTTGAAAGCATGAATAACTATTTTCTAATATTCGGTTAAGATTTTCTCCCACTATCTTTGTGACTTTATTTAAATTTATCGAATTAATTTTAATCCCTCAGCTTGAAATATTCAAAATGAAATAGGTGTAAATAAAAGTTTCAATTTCTAAATAATAGTTAAAAGAAATCAATTAGCAAAGATAAAAGTATATATAAAATTTTTAATTATAAATATAATTAAACCACTTGATTTGCAAGCGAAATTTGTGTTCTCAAACGACACTTGATTGTTACTGTACATAAAACCTCGTTTGTGTAACGCCTGTGATTTTGATTGAAACTTGATTACGATTAAAGTTATCCAATATTGAAATGAATTTCGTATGTAGCGTGCTACTAATTTTATAAAGGTATTATTTTAATTCGTATCGCAAGTGTAAAACGAATAATTGGAAGGATCAGAAAAATATTACAAATACCAAAACTACAAATATAATTTTAACTATTTAATAATAAAACAATATCCCTACGAATATTTATTCAATATAATCAAAATTTAAAATTTATTTACTATTGAAGTTTATTTAAATTCTCTTATAGTAAAAAAATATTATTAAACATGTTAAATATTAAATATTAATATTTTTAATATATTCTTATAAAATAATCAAGTTTAAAAGAAACATTTAAAAATAAATCATGAAAATAATTATTTTAAAGGAATAATTCTGAAAATAATGATCAAATTCTTATATAATAAACCCAGTTGATATCGAAGTGTTTTAAGTTAAAAGTTATCTTTTTATTGATATAACATTAGACAAGAATAAATTATTATGATTAAAATTAGAAGAGGATTTATGTAAAAATTAGCTAAAGTAAAAAGGGCTAATATTGTTTAATTTCAGAATACACTGAAAATATCCATGATTCACAACCATAAGAAAAAAGTGATTAAAATTCAATAAGTTCATGTTTGCGAACTGTTTAACATAGTTGCAATACGCGAAAAATCATCAAGTACAAAAATTTATTCCTCGGCGAAAATTGTTGGATATTTTCAAATATAGAATAAACACTTCAGGATTTGTCAGTTTATCAATAAGGTCCAATTATAATCATATTGAAGTACAAATAAATCTTTCTTCTTGTAAGAATTTTAGTTATTGAAAGATACTCCTGTAGATAGGAAAAAATGTTATTTGAAAGCATTTCACTTTGAACAATACACTACCGCAGTGAGTACACAAGTAGCGAGATGTTGTATTTCTGCTTCAAGCATACAAGTCTATTACAGTGGGTTATTGTGGTTGCGCCTGTAACTAGACTTGAATTGGGCTCTACCACTCAACTCCCCAATACTTGACCTGACACATTCAGAAGTATTACTTCACTTGGAATACCATGATACATTTAAAGTGATCCAGACAACATTAGTGAACACGAGGAATCTTTTTTTGGGGTCAGCAATTCACTACCTTCCGATAACCAAAAAAAAAAACGACTTAACCCAACAGGTGACTGCTCTGTTACAGTGAGTAATTGCGAGTTTTCTCTTATCTGGCAAAAGTCCTTACGGAAGGCAAATAAATATGAGCATTGGAATGGATCCTTACAGTAACATTTGGGTTATTCATTATACGCTTTCAGACATTAACATACTTTCTTTTACGGTTATTATCATTTGATTCGTCAGTGATAATATTTCCTTTCCACTGAAAATTCCCATCATATAAAAAGGGAAAATGGTCATTCACTTCATAAAGGGTTTTTTTAATTAATGATTGGAATATCTCATCATAATGAGGGTCTTCTAATGACCATGAATTATGCTGGAGATCCAGTCAGAATCACTAAGTTAATTAGGTTTACGATGATTACTTAGTTTCTTCTAGGGGAAATGAGAGCCAACTCAGGTGTCGATCTCTTGACATGTACTGTATCGTGATTTTTGAGATACATCCAGAGATAACACATGAGAATTACAGAAAATTCTTTTTGGATACACTTTCGAATGCACTCCAAGATTAATTATACAGTGTACCTTTTAAATGTCTCCCGTAAATATAAATTCAATTATATAAACATGTAATCTACTTTTAGAATAATTACTTAAAATATTGAAAATGTTTCATTTACATAACTGTTTGAAAAATAAATATAGTGTTTACTTTAGAAAAATTTCACATCCATCTATTCAAAATATAGTATATATATTAAATGTTAATTTATTACACCTAATATTATTTTAAATTTGTAATGCAATGAGAATTATAAATGGGTTGCCAAATCGAGATGTTAAGAAATAAAAATTTCTCTGAAAGTTATGTTGGTAAAAGTAAATATTATGGTTTATTTGGGGATTCATTTTTCGCCAAGTGGCGATAGCGTTTCTTTCGACAAGCTATCAGACATTTTTGATGTACTTAAAACAGCTGATTTCTTTTTAAAAAAGTGTTTCTTAACCGACAAATTTTCACCAGTTAGGTAAAACCATTAGTTTGAAACATTTACAACTATTTAGGTTCCGTATTCTTACAAGTAGTAAAAAAACATCTCAAGTAGATTATGATAATTTTTTTTTATCAAAGTCGAGAACATTTGGTTTTAAAATATAATTCTAATATATCATTTGAGCATTCACTAATATATGCATATATCAGCAATAATCTCTTTTTGTTTTAAAATAGAATAAGTCAAAAATAGTTTTATTTTTCACATGGAACGCTTAATGTTTTGATTTAAAATAATCTTCATTGTGAAAAAACATATATTTGAGTTTCATTAACGTTGTTTCACAAGTACGGTAATAATATCCGCGAATAAAATGAATACTGAAGAATAAATGTAAACTCGAGAATAATTCAAAATAAAAGAGAACTCAAGAATAATGCACAGATAACTTGATATGTATCAACTTTTTCATGCGATGTAATCATATAACTAGCTTAATTCATTTTGCTGCTTTAGATGGCAACGCATAAGAGGTCATTGACTCGCAAGTAAATTAGATTATGCATAGCAGCATATTTTAATAGGGTAACAAATTTTGAAAAAGAAATAATGTTAACCCTTCCAAACATTGGAATGCAAATAATCTTTTGGAGTTAACATTTGAAAAAAGTAATTATTTTTTGTGGTAGAAATATTATATTACTTGATAATGAAAATATATATTTAATTCAGATACATTGTAATATATTTTAACGTTTCCTTAATTATATGTAAATATATACATATTACTAAGCAAATAATTTAATGCAAAGTTTGCAGTAGAAATTATTTGTATTATAATTGGTAAATATTAAGTTTACTGATTGAAAGTTTTAATAATTAAAGAAATAATTATTTTACACATATTAGGGGAAAAATAGTTTAATATTTTCATAATTTTAATGTTTATGATGCATATTTCACCGCATTAAAATTTAATGAGCTTATCGAAACTTATTGGTAGAATTTCGAAAGGAAGATTGAAAGTTCTAAGCTAGCTTAACAAAAGCTAGTTGTGAACTTGCAACCTTTGTTCTAAACTAAATTTTGTTAAACTACGAGAAAGTAACGTTGTATTTCTGCTTTCTTTAGGTTCGTATTTAGGTGTGTATGCTAGAAAGTTCTAGAAATTTTTTCCTTTCAGAAATATGACATTGAATGAGGTATATGAATTAATTTTGTAAATAATGTGGGATATCATATATCTGAGTATATAAACTATTTATAAGTTTGAAAAACTATAAAATTATAATTTTATAAAACTATTAAAAGGAAGAAACAATGGATTCGAGTTGTTTATGTTCCCGGTGACAAATGGGAGATTACTGGAGTTGATTATAAATTTTCCTTGCCATGACTAAAATGGATTTAGATGAAAAAATTTAGTACTTCTCATATAAATCTTTCGCATTATATGTTAGCAATGTAAAATAAGAGATTTATCTGTTTTTTCCAAAGGAAGATTTTTTAAAGTTAAAAGTTTAGCGGTCACAATCATGAATTGAATTTCAAGAGTGCTTTATCGTCTATGAGTTTACGAACATTATGAAATAAATTCTCATGCAATTTAAACTAAAGTTTTTGTTAGATTTTTAAGTAATTTTTTAATTCTATTTTAAACGTTGTCGAATGGAAAATTCAATGACTGGAGATTGACTTGTTTACATGTTAATATTTTCTACTTGGGGTGAAAAACCAGAATTCAATCCACATTTGAGTATAAAAGAAATAGCCGCTGAAGTTTTTACTTATGTCGAGACAAATCTATTGCAGAAAATGTTTGGATTAAACAAGTTTTCCTTTTTCCTCATATATGAATAAAAATTTTTGTCTAAAAAAGTCTGTGTGGTAATGTTTTAGTAGCCAGTCACGCGCTGGCCCGGGAAAATCCACTTTGATTGATCATTCTCTAGTTTATCTGGCAATGCTTGTAGGATATTTCTGCTGGAGATATGATTAGAAACTATCTGTAAATATTTAATTTACAGATATAAAATAATAATATTTCATTAATAATTTTAAATCACATTTCCAATAATTAATATGTTGGCTTCTGGGTACAATCTACTTCGATATCAAGGCAATAACTATCAACACCATCTCTAGAGACTGGCAGTCAATGTGTTAAGTATTAGTTGAATATTGTCGTTTTCAGTTTAGTTACACTATTACAATACATTGTGCTAAATTTTTATTAATGCACCATATCTTGAAAGTTTCAAATTTTTTCAAAATGTAAACTTTTATATCAGTAATCTTTCTGTAAAAGAAGCATATCGTGAAATCTTATTTTACGTATTATTATGTACTCACAATGGGTCAATTGTAAAAACATGTATTTCCGAATAGTAGGTCCTTTGTTGGATCTTGGAAATTTTCAAATAATTTCAGGACATTCTGCATGCACTTTGTCAGATGGGATCTATTTATTCTACATAGGGCAATTTTTAAGGTTTCTTTCGTTGCGGTTTTTAAATGTGACCTACTATCCATAAAATGCCCTTCCAGAAGACAAAAATTGAGTGTTTAAAAAACAATTATCTTTATCCATCGACTACGAAATGTTATATTGTTGCTGCTCTTAATACTTGTAGATAATTTGTAATTCAATTCAATATGAATGAAAGTTATCCAAAGAAGGCACAACACATGCCATAAAACGCATTTCTGGCAAAAAGTGGCAAGCATTATGATTCCACACTGCCATCTATCGGATAGAAAAATGCTTATTGAAGACCCACAGTTAACATTTTTTCGTCTTCATTATTCAAGAAATAAACGGGAGGAAAACTATGCTCGTCTGATGTTGGAAATGAAGACCAAATATAAGTGTAGAGAAGTGGAGTTTGTTCCTTTGAGGCAGAAAGTGAGCATACGTAACTCAACACTGCATGAACTGTGATGAACCATGTCAAAGCGCCCCAGAACACTAGCGAAAGGAATCGCTTTTCCTGTGTGATAGTGCACACCCCATATTGGCTATCTGGTAAAGAATATCCTTCAGATATTTAGCTAAGAAACCCTCGAACTTCCTCCACAAAATCTAGATCTTTACCTATTTATTACTAGCATTACTATCATAATTACTAGCGTATTTTTGGAAACCTGCAGAAATATATTCTTAGATGTCATTTTCAATAAGACAATGCAGTTCAAAAGCAGGTCATTTATAGATCCATCAGGAAAATATTTTCTCTCACAAAAGTAGAATCATATGACTCATTTCCCAGCGGAATAAAGGTAATAATGCTTATGGTAATTTGGTATTTATTTTTGATTTAAAAAAAATATTGCCTCTGTGATGTGGTTATTCAGCTTTCATTTGCATTACAGAATTTAGATGGGACTTGCGCCATGAAGTGTCGATAGCAGGGATGGTAAGATTCTGTTACTGTGTCTTTCGCTAGTATGTCGACTCTTTCGTTTCCTTCCCCGTGTGCTTTTATCCATTTAATATTTTATTCTCTGTTGTGTTGTTGTTATTGTAAAAATTCCTGAATGTTGCTAATTAGCTGAGAGTCTATGGTTTGGGTTACCTTTGTCTTGTATGCAGAGTTACAGTCATTCCAGGTTCTAAATTATTTATATTATGATCGTGTTCATGATTTAGCAAAAATTGAAAGACTATAATCTTGCTTAAAAGACTGAGTTGTGTGGGTGAGTTTGATTTATAGATGATCTATTTCTTTTAATTCACAAAATAAAGAAAATGTTGTTCCTGCGCAGTGAACTATTTTTGAAACAACTGTGTAATAATTGTAGAGAGATATGGATAAGAAATAACACAAGAAGATAAGTGCTCCTTCTCATGTTAACATGGAAAAGTATTTGCTTTAATTATTTTCTTAAAAAAGGAAATTACACATTACCAAATGTAATTTCATTAGCTAGCTTGTTGTTCTATCTGCACCACTTCCAATTCTATATTCCCTTTTCTTAACCAATTGTCTTCAACTCGAGCAACTAAGTAATTCTTTCACTAATTTGATGGGTAAGATAGGACTAATTGTATTCTACTTGACATTCTATTAATTGTGTCCCATAGAGTTATTATTCATTAGCAAATTTTTTAAATTACTAAACCAACATCAATCGATTTCTCAATAAGTTTTAAATCTGCGATATGTTTTAATAAGTGTTTTTCATAATTTAGAGAAAGTTAAATAATACTTTTCTACATTTCCGTTCACAATTACATTTTCCTTTCTCTTATATTATTTTCTTTCTCTA
>JAPDSC010164295.1:875473-956260 GCA_026290005.1 Latrodectus geometricus
TATATATATATATATATATATATATATATATATATATATATAATTTTAAATGTACTTAAAAAGTTATTACAAACTTTAGTTTTGAGATTTTAAATTATTGTGTTTAAATTTAATAATTTAAACTTAAAAATATTTTTTAATTCTAACATCATATTAAAATAAAATGCTTCCTCCTGAATATATAAAGTAGACTGTTGAAACACATTTCGAAAGAATTGTATCTGCATTTGAGAAAATATGAATAATAGCTCCTTTTACAGGAATCATAAAATTTTCTTTTAAAAGAAGACACAATTTTATAGAAAATGTTTTAATACTTTTTTCATAAACTCAAGAAAAAGGTTCTTATATTGTCTTGAAATTTCATATATTTTAATGTTTATACAATTATTTTGTTTGGTAGAAATTGCTATGTTCTGGAACAGTTTTCATTACAGTAGAATCTTTGTATTATGAAGAAATTGAATGAAATTCAATTTTGAAAATAAATTTTTACTACACACAAAATTTTATATGAAAAAGTATTTTAATTTTTTACTGTAATATTAGATATTTTTCAAAATATTTTTCAATAAAATAGAATCTGCATTTAAAAGAATCAGTTATTATTTTTCTGTGAAATTTTATTTATTTTAAAATTTGAATAATGTTTTTTACATGTAATTCCTTGAATATAATGAATATTGCCATTTTCTATGCAATTTTTAGAAAATAAATTTTATACTTAGCGAAGAAAATGAATAAAAATTCTTCCATTTTTAAATTTCTCTGTCATATTAGCTTCTCCATGTATATACTTTAAGAATTGTATAATAGCTTTGCATATCTAATTTCTTGACCATTTTATGTATTTTCTTCCACAATTTGTTTGAAATGCTCCTGAAAAATCTGTAAAAATAAATACTCTTAAAATTCTTTTCTGAAAACTCTTCTTTGTTATACACTATGAAATTGAGTGCTGATTAATTTAGAAAATTAGCCACAAATATATATATATATATATTGTTTAGACTAAAAAATAAATGATTCCCTAATCCTCTTAAATATTTATTTAGGAAATTATATACATACATATATATGTATATATTTTATGAGGTATCCTTAATTTTTAAATTCTTTAGTTCTTAAACCAATATTCTTTCAATAAAATGATACAAGCAATTATGGAAAAAAATTAATGTCATAACTTCACTTGGTCGAGTTTGGATTTTGTAATGGCTCAGAATCCACTTTAAACTGTTGCACCTGTTCTAATTGGTGACCATCAAGCTGCAAACAATCTTATAATGTCTAAAAGTTGGAGATATTTTAGTCTCAATTGCTTCAGCTAGTCGTGAAAAAAATTAGCTGCTATGGTTATATTTTAATGTTTATGAAAGGCATTATTTTATTTACTTTTGTTGGTAATTCCATGAAATATCAAATTTATAGTATTTTATTTTTTCTTGTCATATATATATGTATATATAAAATTAAATATTCCAAATTTGATGTATTATGGAAAGCATTTTTTAAATTTGTTCCACTTTAATTGTGTTATATGCAAACTGGTTCTCATTGTTAAATGTTTAATTATTAAACATTTAAATTCATGATAAATTTTTAAAATAAGTGATTGAACAGAAAATTAAACGTTTTTTGAAAGCTATTTTTGAGAATTCATTAAAATAATAAAGATGTGACAGTTTAATTTTCCTTTTCAGTTTTTTTTTTAATATCACGAAGGCTCTCATTTGTTTATAATTTAATATTCTAAGTCATTAATAACTGGATGTGAACTATTCAAATGAGACTCATTTCATTTATTAAATAAGAAAGAAGTAAGGTTACATAAAAAGTAAGTATTCCTCTATATTTTTATACACTCGATTTTTTTAAATTCCTAAAATGACTTACAATAAAATCTTGTTGGTGAAATGATAATTAATATAAACTCTAATAAAATATTAATTACATACTTTTATATTCATTTAGTTGAATTAAGTATTTAATCATTACTTTTAAATTAATTATAAGCATAGTTTAAGAAACATTTTAGTACCATCTGGTTAAAAGAAAAGATAATTGATTTCATTTTAAATCCAATAAAATAGTATAAATGTAAATTGAATTCACATCAGCATTTATCATTTATTTTTGTAAAATTTATTTTTATAAATTTGCAAATATAATCTTTAATGTAAATAGTTAAAACTTAATTATTGTTTTTTAATTTGCTAGTTTCTTTGCTTAATTTATCACAAGAAAGAAAAGTTTCTGTTAAAGTAAAAAGACAAAGATTCTATTAACAGAACCATGTTTTTCCTGATGAAACTTACTCATTCCCCGTGCCAGTACTTGGACAACAGCACTTGGAAAAGATCCCCTAGAGCCGCATACATGAATATTAATGTGTTACAGCGAAGAAATTAGATAAATTTACTTAGCTGCAGGAGATTATAATTTTTTTTCAGGGAAAAAAATTAGTTGGGTAAATAAATATTAAAGGAAAAACGCTGCTCATTATTCGGGTTGTGCGAGTAATCCCACATTTCGGAACATAATTATGATCCCAGCATCTTTTGGACATCGCTTAAGATGTAGCTTCTTGCTACCTTTCTGAGACAATAATACCTCGCTTCTACAGTTCTGGAATCTCATTATTCCGTAATATCTCGCGTGTTCTTAATGATCGCGAAGAAGCCCCCTGGTCATGCTGAGAATTTAATATTATAGCAGAGAAACAAAGCAAACGTCCAGGTTCCACCCCAACCATTTATTTACCTTACTGAGGGAGGATTAAACATTGCAGAGTTAAGTTGAGTACTGTTTTGTCACTGCCTTCCAAAATAGCCCTTCATTATTCTTAATTAGCATAGAAGCAGAGTTTGGGAGATTAGAGCGCGTTTAGCCATTTTGTAGGAGCCTCCCTCCCCAGTCGAAAAGGATCTGGGGTGTTGTTGCATTCTGGACAAATGCATTCGGCTAACTTCTCCGCTTTTTTTTTTTTTTTTAAATGTATTAATATTTGGATTATTGTTAGCCTTCTTGGGTAGTAAATTAACTTTAGATTTTTATTTCCTGCGTAATTTCGAAGCTTGCGTGAATGGATTCGTTCTGTAAAATTTAATTTTAGAATTATATTATTTAAGAATGTTATAATGTATCTCGTAGTGATTTTGAACAATGGATGATTAACATTTACTCTTACGTATATCTCACTGTAATGTGTAATATATTAGAAATATAAGGCAATTTGAAAAATTAATCTTCTAATTAGTTGTTCATAGGGGTGAAGACGTTTGCTTAGAGTAGCTCAGAGTTTATTTTAAACTTCATGTTCCAATTAAAATGGCTGTCGTGTGCAAAAAAATGACCATAACGTAATAATCAAATCAGACAAATAAAATTATGAGCTATATAACAAATAAATAAATTAGAGGATCTTTTATTATAGTATAAATAACGATTGGGATTTTTTTTTTTTTTTTTTTTTTTTTTTTTTTTTTTTTTTTTTTTTTGCTTTTTAGAAAAATAGTAAATTGTTGCAATAGCTAAATTTAAAATTTTTCTTCTGAAACAAATTTAACTCATTCATTTCTCCCATTAAAGCGAAAGCTTTTAATATTTGTTTCTCAAAAAGTAATAATTATTTTGAAAGATAATTTTTCGATGATTATAGACAAGTACATTAGAACAGAGCTCACCGTGGCCTAGTACTCATCATATTAAAGGTTCCGAATTCAATTCCAGAAAATGTTGAACAAAGGAAGTTGCATGCTTGTGGGGGTGGGATGATTAGTGGAGGTTTTCCCGGGTTTTCTATCTAGCAATACATGAATATGGCCTATTGTACATTAAAAGTCCTCTCAGAAGGTAATTTATACCATGGACAATAAAATACATTACTGCAGCGTTAGGCTGCTCATTGCATTATTTCAAAGCATAATAGCTAGTTAAAAAGTTATCTAATTCTATTAGCTTTTCGTATTTGATATACTTCCTTAAAAATTTAGACCCAAAATGAATGAGATATTATTTGCTTAAAATCATCCTATCTCTGCTTCTTAATTTTATATCGTGTAAATAAAAATTCAAATTCATTCCAAGTAAGTGGCAGCGATTAAAATGGACGTGTCCAAGAAGATATGGTTTATATCTTTTAACAACTTCTTAGAGAATTGGTTATTATTTTTTGAAATCAAATTTGCTTAAAATTATGACATAAAACTATTACGAATGAAAAAAAGATGAAAACAAAGATGTATTTTGTTGTTGTTGTTTCCAATCCCTCCGAGATCTAGCGTCAGCTAGATCAAATCCATGACACCATGAACCCTAGTGAAGTCGAGCACCAGTAGTGGATTTGCGCGAACATCCGCCAGAGTGAAACAATCCAGGATGTGATCGGGGGAAGCCGGCCTCAGATTGCATTTATTGCACAATGAGAAGACTTAGTGCCCAGAATCGAACGACATGCATTTCAGATGCCCACTTCTGAGTCTCAAGATGGCCGTATGATCATGTCTGTCACCCTCGAAATCCAACGCGCCCCGCGGGGTCTTAATGCTAAACCAGGGATGGGCAGGAGGGGCAAGCCAGACTTGCCTCTTTTCTTTTTTCTTTAAAGTGAAAAGTTCTTTGTAAGTTAGTGTGTAGTCCCCATTGGACAACTCAGAACAACCTATTTTAGCCAAGATATCTGCAGCTTCGTTGCATTGGATGTTAACATGGGAGGGAATCCATTGAAAGTGGACTTCTCTACCCTTGGCAAGATTTTTAAGATGGGTGATTATTTGCATGCCCACAAAGTAGATGTATTTTAGAATTTAATTTGAAATATATATAATGTAGCCTGATTTGTGAATCTGATGATTTTTAAATTATGACTTAAGAACATTACGTATTCACAAGAAACGAAAATTAAAGAACATTTAAGAATTTAATTAAAAGCATAATTTATAAAATAACTGGATTTGAATCTAACGATTACTTATTTATATAATGTAATAGATTAGATTTTTTTGTTTAGAATGGCGAAACAAGTCAAATGTGTTTAAAGTCAAATATTTACAAAATATTGCTGATTATTTGCTAATGTTCGGTTGTATACTTATTTGTTTCTTTATCTATTATTAGATTAATTTCCTGTGAAAAATGTATAAGTATAGAGTGGTAAGAACTGTAATGTTTCTTAAATAAAAACTCAAATATATTTTAATCTTTCGATGAATTTTCTATTTCTTGATCCTGTACAAATACTGTAATGGATTCATATATGATTAAGAATATTGTGATCTACATGTAGTAAGCTTGCCAGGTTTATGAAATATTCAACGAGGACACTAGAATGTCCCCTCTTAATAGGTATTCAACGACACACACTCTTGGCGACTTTTTAGTGTTTTGAAGAGTAGTTTATGTTCTATGAATAAATGGTTTCTGATTATCTATGTATATTAACCTGCTGTAATATATATATATATATATATATATATATATATATATATATAGTATGACAAGCATATAAATTTAGATATTTTATTTCGCACTCTTTAATATTTTTGAATTACTTAAGCAAGAAGAAAAATGAGAAATAAAAACAAAAATTTGAACAATATTTACATGCATTTCTTTTCATTAGCCAGGACTCAGAAAGTCATTTTTGATTTTAACCATGTTGTAAATATCTTCACAAGTGAACATAGATTTCTTTGTCTAACATTTAGCATCAATCCATGCATGCATTGTTCATCAATGCTCCACGGTTGCCACAGAGAAGCAGATCAACAATTTTTATCTGATTGGGAGCTGCTATCCTTGCACTGACTGAACAACCTCTGAGCTGTTTTTCCTCACTTGAAAGGATCGTATCTTTGGTGGTCTATTCTTGTTTCAACTGAACCTATGTGACTACAAATGCTCCTTAGCAAAAACAGCTTCGCGCATGGTGAGACAAGACGATGACAGCATTACTTATTAGCTCTTCTATAATTTTCACTTTTCATACCACACAGAAATAAGTGTGTGACAAACTATCACACACTTCTTTCACACTTCACTAATAAATAAAACTTAATTAGTTTTATACTTTTTTAGTCATCTATAAAATCAAGTTTATTTCTTACAAGGGCTTGAAGTAAATCCGCTTAAACACCAGCATTTTGTCTGAAATCCGGAAATATATGTAACATCGTAACAAAAATCGAAAGTTCTTCTAGAAATAAATTAATCTTACATGTTGTTTAATGTTTAGCTTAGTTAACCCTCTATAATTATCTATTTCGTGATCTTATATTTTATGTTAATAATAAATGAAACCATTACAATTATAAAGTGACAATAAATGTGTTATTGAATTCAACCATCAGCATTCTAAATTCAAGATTCGGCTTCAATGAAACATATATATACACTACTGGCCATTAAAATTGCTACACCAGGAAGAAATGCAGATAACAAAATGATATTTATTCGACAAATATATTATACTAGAAATAACAAGTGATTAAATTTTTAAAAAATTTGGCTGGATAGATCCTGAGAAATCAGTACCCAGAACAACCACCTCCGGCAGTAATAACAGCAGTTATACGCCTGGGCATTGAGTCAAACAGAGATTGGATTGCATGTACAGGTACAGATGCCCATGCAGCTTCAACACGATGTTCATCAACCGTAGTGACTGGCGTTTGGTGACGAGCCAGTCGCTTGGCAACCATTGACCAGACGTTTTCTATTGGTGAAAGATCTGGAAAACGTGCTGGCTAGGGCAACAGCCGAACATGTTCCTTATCAAGGAAGGTCCGTACAATACCGGCAACATGCGGTCGAGCATTATCCTGCTGAAACGTAGGGTTTCGCAGGGCTCGAATAAAGGGTAGAACCACGGGTCGTAACACACCAGAAATGTAACGTGCACTGTTCAAAGCACCGTCAATGCCAACAAGAGGTGACCGAGACGTGTATCCAATGGCACCCCATACCATCACACCAGGTGATGGGCCAGTATGACGATGACGAATGCACGCTGCCAATGTGCGTTCACCACGATGCCGCCAAACACGGATGCGACCATCATGATGCTGTACACAGAACCTGGATTCATCTGAGAAGATGACGTCTCGCCATTCGTGCGCCCAGGTTCGTCGTTGATCACACCATTGAAGGCACTCTTGTCTATGACGCAGCGTCAAGGGAAGCCGCAGCCATGGTCTCCGAGCTGAGAGTCCATGCTGCTGCAAACGTCGTCCAACTGTTCGTGCAGACACTTGTTGTCTTCCAAAGGACCACGTTTCTTGATTTACGGCTCGGGACGTGGTTGCACGATCCATTACGGCCATGCGGATAATATGCCTGTCTTTTCGGCTGCTAGTGATAGGTGGCCGTTGAGATCCCGCATGGCATTCCGTATTACCGTCCTGAACCCATCGATTCTATATTGTGCTAACAGTCATTGAATCTCGACAGACGCGAGCAGCAATACTACGATAAGATAAAACGCAATCTCGGTACGCTACAATTCGACCTTTATCAAAGTCAGAAACGTGCTGGTACGCATTTCTTCTTATTACATGAGGCATCACAACAACTTTTCACCAGGCAAAAACGTTCAAATGCAATTTGTGTATGAGGAACCGGCTGAACAATTTCCTCATTTAAATACAATGTAGTTGTCGCTACAGGTGCCTGCTTTGTCTGAATGCGCTGAAAAGCTAATCATTTGCATATCACAGCACCTTCTTCCTTTCGTATAAATTTTACGTCTGTAGTATGTTGCCTTCTTGGTGTAGCAATTTTAATGGCCAGTAGTGTATATATAATATAAATGTTCTTTCCTTAATTATATTTTATTGTTTTTCTTAAATTTGTCTCTTTGATTGTAAATTGTATTGTTTCTTTATTGTTTTATCTTTATCTTTTCAATGTAACTTACTTAATATATATATATATATATATATATATATATATATATATATATATATATATATATATATATATCGTTAAAAAATAATTGTGGTGACAAAATAGGATATACTTTAAAATTTAATCAAATAAAACATATTTTTATCAAAGAACTTACCTTGATGATCATCTATTTCTCGATTTCATGTTAGATTCAAACCGAGTTAATAACATTCCTCCGCTTCTGTTTTTCAAAGAGCTGGTTACTAGGAATAACACGCTGTTCTATTTTGATTTTGTAAACAGGCCGAACATTCCAGAATTTCATTCCCACAGGAGCTCGAGAATCATTTCAGAAATGGACAAAGCGTGTTCTGCGACAAACTCCGGACATCCGGCTCGGAGGTGTCGTCCGGCCGCCTTTTACTTTCAATTACCCGTACAATTCAAAAAAACTGGATGGATATTACCACTCGAATCCCTTGGGATACCAAGCGTTGGTAGGTCAACACATCAATATATCAAGACTGGTCCATTCGACATTTTGCCTGTGATTTTTCCTTTTAAATTATTGGAGTACATTTCACTAAAAAATACTTTCATCTGGCCTGCTTAAGAGAATGGAATACGTTCGTCGGTTCGTGTTCTTGGGCAAAATTAAAGTCGAAACAAGTATTACAAAAATCATCATGTTTTTAAAGTTCAAATTGATTTATGGGTTTTCAGCGTACTCTCGGAAGATTTTTAATGAAGAGTTTCTTCTTCTACTCACAGTTTTATTTGTTGACTACCAATAGAAAGATAAAATGTGTTAATGGCTTCTGCGAAAGGAATGTTTTCTTATTGCTGGCTATTGTTTTAAATTATTATGATTCTTATAGTGGACATCAGATATGAATGAGGTTTATACACATTCACCCAATTTTAGTCAAAATTTTGCCTGATAGTTTAAATAATTTTTCTAATGGTCTTCCATTTTTAGTACATGTTATTCTTGTTGTACTACCAAGATCAGAATTCGTGACTTATTGTATAGTGCAGCACATAGCGGATAAAGTGGTTGCTTGGAAATTTTTGGGGTTTCTTTCTTTGCCTTGTTTAAATTTGATTTACTGCTTACGCAGAAACGATAAGGAAAAAGTCATAAAAATCATTACAGTAGCTTTCAGCGTTAGAGCTATTCTCTATTCAATATCATTGTATACATACTAAAAAAATTGAAATTGATTGAATTTGAATCGATCGAATTATCAATTATTAAGACGAATAAATAGTCCTTTCCTTTTTTTTAATTTAATTTTGAACACCCTGGATATGACCTCTTAAAAAGTTGATAATTTTAAGTTTAGTTATTAATTAAGCATATTGATTTAGCTAATTATAAATTAAAAGCGAAGTTTTAGAAATCCTAACATTATTGTAATTTCTTTTCTTATGATTGCTTTTCCCAATATTTATTACGTTTTTCTCATAGCTACTATTTTTCCAGTAATGCCTGATATATATATATATATATATATATATATATATATATATATATATATATAATTTACCATTAAATTCTAATAATTTGGGTAATTCTTGTATTGAATAATATCCTATATTAAGTTTTGCTAATTTAATTCAGAACTTTTATTCTTCAAAAATGAATGTGTTGTGACGTCATTTTGTCAGATTGGTGGAGTGATTGATATAAAGTGTTTGAGAATAACATCACTTTGAACTCTCTTTCGTCGAATGTCCTAAAAAAATTTCCATCCAATACTAATCGTAAATCCCTCCCTATTTGTGTGTTTATTTCACTATTGAGCTATATCTGAGCTTTTCGAACTCGTGATTAAAAGAAAACTATCATTTTCGAATTAAATATCTATTATTTTTTATTAAACTGTTAAATAATGAAAATACATATATAATTAAATGCTAAAATTTGGTTTACCTTTCGTTAATTCATTTTTGTTTACTCATTTTAAATAAAAAAGTTTTCGTTTCTTAAATGTAAACAATGTGATCACAAAAATATCATCTGGAAACTAATTGATACCTTTCTGTAACCGCACTCTAACTATTCGCTAAAATTATCGCCAAAGTATTCAGAATTGTGATAAACTAAAAGCCATTTATTTATGCTATTTTATGTATCACACATTATAAATTTTTTTATTTATTTGTCTTAAAAAAATTTAAAAAACAAATTTTTTTTTACAAAATCAAATAAAAAAAAATTTACTTAAAAGAAAACACTTACAAATGATATGCAGTTAGTTCGAAAGTAATAATTGATTTTTTGAACTCATGAATTAAGTTATTATTTGCTCTTAATCTTTAATTAAAATTAAATTATGTATAAAAAATTTTTAAATTTGATTTAATTTGGAACTCCTTAATTCATATTGTTTTATTATTCTTATTTTACCTGAATAAAAGAGCTCTTATTCCTTGTTAAATATTTTTTTAAAAGTGATTACTTTTAATATTTTTATATAAATTCAGTCTGAAACTCTATGAAATTTAAAACAAGTACTTGAGAGAATTAATAAAAATAGTAATTAAAAACTTATTTTAAATTAATGTACTCATATTTTTATGAACTTATGACTATTCTATTTCTATTTTATAATTCAGTGAGCTTAAATTAATTTACGTTAAATTTTTTTGTTACTATTCCATTTCATCGTCTCAAATTTCGCCATACTTCCATTTTTTGCGAGAATTCATGGAACAAAATAAAAGTGTAATAACTATTAACTGTAATAAATTTTACTTTAAGGGTATGGCTACTTCAAACCTTCTGGTAAGTATTTAGAAAAATATTTAAAATTTTGATGGCCCTTAATTTAAAAGTTTTCACTTATTTGCGAGTTATTCTCGAAAAGTTTCCTTTTTAATATATCAATAATTAGAAATTTTTATTTTTATGTTTTTTAGGTAGATAATTTGCTTATTGGTGCCGAAAAATCATCATCATGTCACTATAACTTATTTTCTCTTCTATATGTTATGGTCAATGTCACGAAAATTTATGGTGCACTTCTTGTAAAAAAGTATTTTCTATTACTCTTATACTACTTGTTGTCCCTTTACATTGTTTAGGGACAACAAGTAGTACAAGAGTAATAGAAAATGCTTTTTACATAAATACGTTGTATTTATGTAAAGTTTACATAAATAAAACCTTTCAAATATATAAAAATGTCGAAATAAACTGCTCTTTTTTTTCTTATTTAGTTTGTTTGTTTAAAATGTTGTAGACAAAGTAACTGGACAAAACATTGAAAAGAGCACGAAATTCACCATTTTTGTTGCTTCAAACAAAATATAAAACCAGTGTTTTCATCGCAAATTGGAAGCAACATTTTTTAACTTTTAAGACATCGAAAAAAAAAAACATACTATAAACACATCTCGGGTTACAATTGACTTTTGTCGGCAAAATGAGTGGGTGTATATAAAATACTTGAGCTTGCATTTGAACTTCGAAAATTTATTTTTAAATTCTTATATTTCCAGGTTTCTTTTTCCATGGTGTGTTGTTTTTCGTGCTGTAAAGTAACATTTACGGACTCGTGTATAGTGACTAAAGGATTCAATTTCTTATGTGTTTAATGAAAATTTTTTATTTAAATTGAAGGTATGAAATTTAATTGTGGAATATTAGCTTTATCAAATTTTGACAGTAAAAAATAAAAATTTTTTTTAGATAAATTAAAAATATTCCACTTACATTATTGCCAATGACGCTTTAAAGACCATTTAAGTTTGTGAAAAAAATACGTTGAAAACAATAGCAATGAAACTATAACCAGATCTTACGAACATTTGAGATATCTCGGTCATTATTTGTTTAGGAAATGACCACTAAAGTAAGTAAAAGGTCAGTATCTTCCAATCAATAATCGGTTAGTGAAGATGCGCTGGATCATCATGTTTAAAGCCGTTTTTCATCTGATGTTTATTGTAAATAAAATAATGTGTGTACATACTACATTGGATATTCTCTTACGTAGTTTTATATTTCATACTTTTGAATTCAAATTTTTACAGTGTTCATTAGTTTGTTTCGGAATCTTGGCTCAATTTATTGGTCACTTTGTTTAATCCGTACTTTCATTAATTGTGACAACCTGTATCCAGTTGAATGCATAAATTTTGAATGTTGGTAAATGCGGTGTCCCTGGATGTGGAGGGGAGCAGAAGAGTTCCTGCGTTGGGTCCTCATGTTCCCAAAGCCGTCTGAGAGGAATCCAGACAGAAACAATGTCTGCGCCGCTGTTACTTCTGCCATGAGCTTTGCCTTTCATAGTTTGTTCATGGAAACTACACTGGAAGTATCCTCTCGTTTGAATAAAATATTAATGAATTAGGTATCTGTTTAATCAAATTATTATAAAGAAGTAAACTTTTTTTTCTTAAATTTATGATGATAGATTGCATTAGCCTGCTTAAGCTGATTTCTGCAATTTTTATAAATAGAATGAATGAAAAAGAATCTTTTATATTAATTTTTTTACCTATTATTCCTTTTTCTTTAAGTTCCTTCTACAAAAAGCATGAAATATTTATGCATGTTTTTAATAATAAAATCTGTAATTTGGCTTAGTATATATTCACGTTATAATTTAGAAGAATGTTCCTTAATTTAATTCCTTTTAAAAGTAATATATATATATATATATATATATATATATTAGAGAGAGAGAATTTTTTTTTGTAAAAACGGTTTGACATATTATTGTTTTTATCGATATCAATTTACAAAGCTACCTAACAAATGCTTGATTAAGTTATATTATAATTACATATAATAGTAAATCTAAGGCTGCTGAAATATAATGTAAAAAAAATAAACCAAAATTTTTAATTTGTTCTGGGAATTTTTTTTTTCAAGTTTAATAAAGTGTTCAGTTGTTTTAGTACGATTTAGTTTTATTACTGTTCCTTCTGAAATATTGTGAATGAACTTTTTTTTTATATTAAATTCTCATAAAAATATCTTGGTCTAAAATAAATAAATATCGTATAAATTTTTCTGACTACTTGATTAATATTTATTCATGAATATTTTATTCAATTGTTTTAAAAGGCGAGCCATTTTTTTGTAATATTAATAATTGCCTAACTGCAGATAGGGAGGTCCTGGGTTCGAATCGAGGTTCGGGCATTCGTGTACTTTTTCTTTCTCTCTCTCTCCTGTCTTTACCCTTTCCTTGTATGAATGGATTGTGAATCGTTGCCTACCCTATAAATGGATACCTATGGCATATGTGTACTGAAGATGTTGGACTCCACACCAAATTGTGGTTTTGCTGGAAAAGTGCAGCAGATCACCCCATATTGCCAGTCTGGCTGGCACTCTGCAAAAAAATAAATAAAGTAATAATAATTGCTATTGAATTATGTGTATCTTTTCTATTGTCTATTTATGTGACATTTTTAAACTTTACATTAAAATTTCTAAATAAATGAGTCATTTTTATTTTATCATAACACTATTGCTTTGTCATCCAATAAATAATTATGAGTCATTTTTTTCATTATAATCTCTTTTATATTTCAAATATTAACAGAATGCGCAACATTTAACCATTATATTTTAAAATAGTTCTGTATAATAAAATCAAAGAAAAAATTGGGCTGCTTATAGACGAAATATTTTTTCGTTTCATTCGATTCTTTCATCATTAGGTTACATCAATTTTATGTTTCAAATTAAAAAATAATTCGAAGGAATAAAATGAAGGCCAAAATTCAATTTTTCTAATCTGGAAATTTTTTTATATTCGAGAATCCTA
Organism: Latrodectus geometricus; assembly: GCA_026290005.1. Classification (NCBI taxonomy): domain Eukaryota; kingdom Metazoa; phylum Arthropoda; class Arachnida; order Araneae; family Theridiidae; genus Latrodectus; species Latrodectus geometricus. The sequence continues at coordinate 889,150 of JAPDSC010164295.1, forward strand.
CCTGACATTGGAAGAAAACAAATAGTCTGTTAGCTACTTACGGGACTTTGTATCTGGAAAGTAGCGAGTTCGCTATTCGACCCTATCAAAGACTGTCATGCCAAGTTTATCTATGCATGTTAAATGCTCTGTAAAATCAAAAAAAAAAAAACTTTTTCGTTTTTCTCAATTAAGTTGGATAACACGATTCATTTGCAATCGATAATTCTTTCTGCTATTTATAGGAACGTCTAAAACTAAAATGCCTCTCGGAAATATTCCCGTGACAAAATCGGAATTTTTTTGATTAAATTTATTTATTTCCTTTAACACTATTTGCAAAAATACAGGATGAATAAAGAAAAAGAAAGAAAAAACGACTTTCTGAAGTTTACACAAGCATTTTAATAATGTTCAGTGTAAAGGATATCAGAAACCGTTCTCCTGAAATATGGAAAATCAAAACTCAGCCGGAGCAGCAGGCATATAATAAAAACTAGTAAATCGGCTGACCGGTGGATTCCGCCGCTTATAACCCGGAATAGAATAAAAAGGGAAAATGAATTTCGATTACAACGGGTATTTGACAGAAAATAGATGAGGGCCATTTCTCCTGAAACGGCCACTTTAGGTCAATGGAGGGTAGGCTGGAATTTATGGTCTCTGGAAAAACGGCCGTTTGGGGGCATGGGGAAGGAGTTCTTGATTTTTCCTACTTCATTTGTTTCTTTTTTTCCACATTCTTGCCTTTTCTCTCTCTCTCTGAAATCATTTTTGGAATTTTTTTCCTGGAAAAGGGAGAAACATATTGACTCGTATTTTCTATTCTACGTGAGAGGGGAAAATATGTGTTTTTAAATCTTGTTTGTGTATCTTTCCTCGATGGACTCCCACTTTTTTGGGTAGTGTCTGACAATTTTCTGGAGACAAGTTCTGTTTATGATCGTATCGTTGCTGTTGTGCAGGTATCTATTTCATTTCTGGTAAAGTGTCTTAACGAGTTTTTCCTTTTGTTTTCTGTTTTGATTGGATGGCTAGTTGAACCTTGGAAGGTGTGGAAAAGATTGACGTAATCGATATGCCTCTATAGAGATACCCTGAAAGATTATCTTTGTTGATAGAGACAAGGCGCTAGTAATAAGAACTAGAAAGCATTTATATATATATTTATATATATATATATATATATATATATAATATTATAATTTCAAAGAATTTTTTTCAAAAAGTACTGCTTTCATAAGAAACATTCTGATATATATTTATTCTTTTCTTGAACGTTGGCAATGAATGATTACCGTCTTCTTCAACAGTTCTTTCATTCGAATTCCTATTTAGAGTGGGATTTTATAGAGTTAAGTTATTTTAAGTTGTTAGATTCCTTCGAATTAGTCTTAAAGTACATAAAGAGATGAACCTCGATTGAGCTAGTTTTCTATGAAATATATTCCTTCTCTAGTCATTCTAGATTTCTCAGCCATAAATTAATAATAAACCAATCATTTTTGTATAAATGTATTCGTATGTATTTGTATTTGTATATATACGATGATAGTTATCGCTGTTACGCCACGTGTTGATTCTCTGAATTAAACTTAGAAAAAGTGAAAAGAGGGAATGCATGGGTGTACTCTGACGTCTACAGGGAAAACTAATATGAAACAGTGCTTTGCCTGTTTAAAAGGGATAAAAGCGGCGATAATTCTACTGTAAATGGCCGCGAAGAGCAACACTGGTTCTAGTGTAAATTTCTAAATAACTTTTGGCTTTTCCTAAAAATTTTAATAAATTAAATAATTTGAATTATTTCAAATTATCTAACAAAAATGTATAAATGATTTGAAATATTGTCACCTGGAAAAGAATGGATTTCTTGATTATGTTGTATATTTCCTATAAATATTTGCTGTCGAGTTTCTCTCTCTCATTTTTATGTGACATCAGTTTCTAATGGAATTTTCCTACGTAATTCTTAAAAATTGAAATAATTTTTTTATACTTGTTTATAATATTAACTGGATCAGATTTAATTAAATTATTACGAGCGATTATTTCTTTCTATATAACAAAAAGTAATTAAAATATTTTTATATTTGTTTGACATTTGGCTGTCATTTCTCATATATTGCACTTTATTGTAATTACTCTTTATTCACATAATTATTGCTGATTGCAAGTAATTTCTTTCATGCAGATAAAAGCGGTAAATATTGCATCTGAGTCTTGCTTTATTTCCTAACTGTTTCTATGAGCAGCTTTTTTAATAATAGTCAATATTTTTATACATAAGTAGCATTTATATATATATATATATATAACGTCCAAAATAATGAAAAATAACCTTGCCAAAAAGTATATATTATTATGTATTACATTTATCTAACAAGATTAATATATAATTCTTGATTTTCTTTTTTATTTACCAGAAAGTTATTTTTAACTTTTATCGTATAGAAATGACTAATAAAAGAAAATATACTAAGATATAACATAAAAATTCAGAGCATTTATAAAAATATTTATTGTCGTACTTATCTTTGGACAGAATGGAGATAAGTTGCTTTCAAGAAATATTTTATTAAATGTGAATTTATATAAGTGCTATTAGTTCACTATTTACAATATATATATATATAATTAGTTAACATGCTGTATACATATGTATGTATGTATCTTGTTAAAATTTTCAATTGCTTTTAAAATACTTATTATTCCTCCGCTCAAGTTCAAATCCATATTTTAAAACTTGTAGTGAATAACATTTGATGATAATACAGTTTTTTCAACTATTATTTTATTAATTAAATTTAAATATTGAATTTTAGTTTTATGAGGAACAAAAATACAATATTTTACATTTCTTACATTCTTTAAAGTTATTTTCTTGTAAATGAGTTTATTACTTCCTTCGAAAATTCAAATTTGCGGTTTTGAAATGAATCAGTGAGAGAGATAGAAAGTGTGTCTGAATGAGAGAGAGAGAGCACGAATTTTTCAAACTTAAAAAGGAGTGAAAATTATTTAAAAGGATTTTTTCAGAAAGAGAGTGCAACGAAAGAATCGCCTATGTGGTAAAGATGGTAGAGGGTCAGCTTAGAATCTTCATATCTTCGGATTAAATCTCCTCGAATCTTAAAAATAATGAAAGCAGTAAACTAAATGAACTCGATATAGACCTTTGCTTCACAATGAATAATGCAGTGTGTAATTAAAAGTAGCTGAAATAAAATTATTTTTGGTTGTCTTAAGTGGAAATTGACTTAAAATGTTTTTTGTATTACTTGTTTCTTTTAGTTAATAAAGTTTTTAGAATCATTTTCGCTGATAATGCTTTTTTTCTGTTTTATTATTCACTTTTAAGTCTATTCAGTCTTTGGAAAATAAAACTTACAAAATTGGAAAAGATAAAAATGACATGAAAAAATATTCGTAATTATACTAAATAAATAAAAAATAAATAAAACTTAAGTTAAGGCATTTTTGCATACTCTTCGAGATCAAACAAATGTGTACCAAGTGTCTATGTGAAAATGTTAAATAAATATGATTTTAAATGTTAATTTGTTTTTTAATGTGTGGGAAAATTTTGCACATGTTAAATGAATGTGCAAAATTTTCACATACATTTCGTAACACATTTGTTAGCTCAACCGAGGAAAATTGTATTTTATTATAATGTGAAATATTAATCAATATTTTTCATGTAGCTATTTCTTATGTAATCTAAAATAATTGCATCTATTAATTCCATACAAATTTTTTTTTTAAAAAAAAGGTGTTTGATTCTAAATGTTTCTACCCAAAAAATTTAATTGGCTCTTAATTAAGAACTGAAACTGGTTTTAATAAATGATGTTTCTTTTAAACATTCATAAAAATAATTTTCTTTCCAATCGTTGATCCTCAAATATCGTTCGCATCATCTCTTAAGCAATGCGATCACAAACTGAAAGAAATTTACCTGCTTATTTTATTTATTTCTCTTTTTTTTGCAACATGCAGAACTGAATACTAAATAGAAGTAAATCAGAAAAAAAAAGATATCGGAGGGAAAAAAAAAACAACAAGCTATCAGCATATTTCTTTTATCTAATAACGTTAATTAATTCGTATAAATTTGTAATGCTAATTATTTCTTCCTGCAAGAAAGGAACGCATAAAAACAATGTATTTAGCATCGTAAATGAAAATAAATCGTAGAACCATTCGAGTTAACAAGATTACTTGTTGGAGATTATCTATTTCTTCAAGAGAAGGAAAAAGATAACATCAAGATTATGTTTGTTTCTTTTTCGATAACTCGCTTTTGCTTTTTAGCCATTTCAAATAACACAGTATGCTTAATTTTATTTATCGTTCATTTATTTTAAACATTTTCTTCATGACTTCTTATAAAAATAAATTTTATTTAAATGTATATTTAGTTCCTAAAAATATCTCTGTAATCATTTACTTAGTTTTTGCTATTAGCGTTTAACTTTGTGAAGGAGAATTAACGAAACGTATTATGAAAAATGATGAAAATAGTTGAACTGAAGTATCTCAAAACATGAAATAGAAATTTTTCTGTCTAAATTAGATTTTTTATAAAATATTCATCTTCTCTATTTAAAAAGAAGGGAAAAAATTATTATGTATTCATCTGTTTTTAAGGCTTTTTAACTTTAAAAGTAATTATTTCTTTTGACTGTGCCATTTCTTGAGAGCTTTTTTTTATATATATTTACATATATGCCGTATTTTCATCTGTTTAGCTTTTTAATTACTAGCTCATTTTTTTTATAAATATTTAGTTGACAATTTTCTGTTATTTTATACACTTTATTCGAAAATAAGCATTTTTTACTCAAGGTATTAAAATTTCTTAAAGCATGAGAAGAGGGACAACCTGAATTATCATAATTAGACGTTCATATGGGGTTGAAATTAAATTTCTATAAATTTTATCTACATTATTTAATCTTTTCTAGAACAAATTTATGCGATTTGAAATTAATGATATTTATTTGTTTAACTGTGATTTGATTTTTATATTATAACTTTTTGATAGAAGTACTATTTTTCACTTATTTTACATCTTATTTATAATTGAAGACAGTCATTTTCATGGGGAAGATTTAAATTTCTTGAAAACATACGATCCTTAACATTTATCAGAGACATTCAGTGTTGCTTTTCTGTATGTAATGTCACGCAATCTTTCAATTTTTTGGTTATTTCTTCATTTTTCTAGTGATGTCTTTTTAGAAACAAAATGTGAGTTTCATAAATGCAATTTTAAAATGCTTATTGTCCTTATCATTTTGAATTTTTATTTTTTCTTTTCAATCATAATTTTGGATGACAAACTTCCATTTCTCTATTAATTTTTGAACTCATTTATAGTTTGAAATTAAATATTTTGAGCATAATGCGTAAATCATTTATATTTTTGCGATCTCGCGTTTTATACCTGCATTTATAAATTATTCTTTTATAAAACCATCAATACACTCAGCTTTAGATAATTTTATTCCAGTATTTTATACTGTGTTTTTAAATAGACAGGAAAATAATCAATAATTATTTCGCTAAATATTAGGTGGCTTTTAGAAAAGAATTTAATACTAATTTACTGCAATTTAATACTATCAAAATTCAATGTAAATCAAATGTGATTGAGTAATTTATTAACAAAATGATTAAAAAAATATACGTATTATTTAATTTAAGATACATAATTCCGATAAAAATTATTAATTAATTTCATTTAGTTGTTATGATAAATTTTTGAATAGAAGAAATGATTAACATGAAAAATCTTTATGGGTTTCATTGAATAATAAAATGACTTTTGCGGAATTTAAGAAAGCATTCGATTTATTTAATTTACATAAGATTTCAAATTAATTGAAAAGAACAGCTGACAATAATCGGGCGACTATCAGTGCATTTTCTATTATAGAATACATAGATGATTGGTGCAAATCACTCTAGAAACACATTTTTTATAATTAGAACTAGAAAGAAATTTAGACTGTTGTTTAATTTTATTTAATTATTTATGGTAAGGTAAAATAATTAGGATAGGGCTCAATGTGGTCTTCTCTTAGAAATGCACAGTGGAAGTTTTGATCTCACTGCCGTTGGAAAAAGAGAGAGGAATGTTACGATTTTTCTTTTTGTATGATCATCTGAGGGGTTGGGGGTTTGGGAGTTTGCTTTGCACCACTCCTTGTGATGAAAGTCCAATTATCTTTGAAAAGGTTTCCCGATAGGCTGCAATATACGAAAAATGTCTGATTTCGACTGTTTTGTTTTCCATTATTCACTTTTGATTCTGCTGTCAAATTCTTTCTTAAGTCATTCTAACCCAACCAAGTTTAATTTCTCTGCAGAAATCTTTTTTCCTAATATCATATGTATAAAGTATTTTTGTTTTTCTTGGTTCAGAAGTCAGACTCTAATGTTTAATGCGCAAATAACGTAGTTAGAAATTGAAAATATAAAATGTTATAAGTAAAGATCACAATTAATGATATTTTATATCATTGAAATTTGACCTCGTATAGCATTGTTTTTCTTTGTAGAGTTCTTAGTAATATAATTTATTATAAAATTTTAGTTATAAGAATATATTACAAGTTTAACTAAATTCCTCAAATTTAGAATTAATAAAATTGAAAATGTTTGCATCAAAGCACTGAGGAGTTTTATTTAGGACATTTCTGAGATTTGTTGGAAGATAAAAATTCAGCGGATTTAATGGAACAATAGAAGTGAAAACCGTTGTACTTCTATTATTGTAACAAGTTGGCACGAATTAGAAAGTTCTTCGTCAGCTCCAGCTGGCTGATGGGACTGCAGTAATTGTAATTCTAAATATGTGTGTGGAATATTTAATTAGGGTTGCTATATTAAAAACTCAATAAATATAAATAAGTTGGCGTGGAAATGTTCCAAAATCGCAACCATTTCATCATTTAAGTATAGTTGATATATATCAAGGCAAAATATATGTTCAAAACACTCATATTAGCATTTTATTTGTATTAATAGCTTCCAGACTGATAATACATAGATGACAATATCAAAATGAGAAAGGAACCAAACCAATTGCTTTCTTCTTGAAGCAAAAAACGTTTCGCAGAATTATGTATCGTGTTTAAAAAAGTTAAACTTGAGGAACTAACGTCGTTAGTTGAGGAACTTTACTGTGAGCGCAAATTACAAATTAATTATAGACGTGTAATCATACTTTTGTAATCAAGCAGTGTTATTTTTATTAGGCTAGAAACCATGGTGCATGCCCACCTTGTCCAGTGATCAGCATGCCTGTTTGCGGATAGGGAAGTCATGGGTACGAATCTTGGTTTGGGGATGGATGTACTTTCTCTCTTTCTGTATCTCCTGTCTTTGTTCTTTTCTTGTATGAATGGATTGTGAATGGTTGCCTACCCTATGAGCGCGAACCAATGGCGTGTGTGTACTGAGGAAGTCCGACTCCACTCCAAATTTCAGTTCAGTTGTTAAAGTGGAGAGGCGCAGCCTATATTGCCAGCCTAGTTGGCACAAAGCAACAATAATCATAGTGCATACTGTTTCGTGCGATCATCATTAATTTGATTTCAGACAAAATTTTGGCGCACAAAAAGAAAAACGATTTTATTGATGTAAATAATGAAAATTTAGTGCGCATTCAGTTCTTTTTTATGAAATTAAATTAGAATTATTTATTTCAAATTCCATTAATTGAAAAACATCCAACTTAAAACTCGATAGGATTATTATAAATTTTGGAATCCATAATTTATCAGATTTCCGATAAATTAAATGGATAATTCCAGATAGATATAGCTGATGTGTTTCTCTTATTTTCTCCCCACACCTGGTTTTTTTTTATTTATTGCCTGCCACTGGAATGGGGTGCTAATCTACCTGATTAAGTATTTACGCTCTGTGGTAGCAGTATAGACAAGAACTGATCTGGGATAATTTGATTTAAATCACCACTCTTTAGTCATTTGTCAAGTGGTTGGCACTCTATTCATAATAAATTTTGTTACAACTAATTACCCTCTGTGTGCACGGTAGAACGCTTTCTCTGCATTTTTATTTTTGTCCGCTCCACTTTCTCCTTTTCACCCAATGAATATTTGTGTCTAGTAGAATGCCGCGTTTGTTGTTGCCAGATGGAAACTGCAAGTTATGCAAACGATTCTTTCTGAAATATTGCCTGGAGAGGAAATTTTTGAAGGATTTTTTTCATATATTTATGTGTTTATTAGAATAAAGTAGATAGCTAAATTAAATGAATGTATTAAAAATGATCACACTCATATATATATATATATACATTACCAAAGTAAAATAGAAATATTATAAGAATAAATGATCGAAATACAAATAAGGAAATATTTCATCAGTATGAAAGTAGATAAAAATCATCCAGTATGATAGTAGATAAAAATATCATTCATCCAGTATGAAAGTAGATAAAAATAGAATTACTAATGAAATTCAAAATGTTCCAAACTTTATTTTATAAATACAAATATTAAAAGTTAAAGGAGACTATCAATAAAGTACAAATGGAATCCAAATTTAAACATAAAAGATAAAGCAAGATGAACATATTTAAAGAATTGAAAACTCATTTTGTTAGCTTCATCGGGGGTTGTTGACAACATTGCCACAAAAGCATGGCTGTTCTAATAACCACAGGGGACAATCGCCAAAATAACACCACATCTCAAAACTTTTAAATATCAAAAGTATACAAAAATTTAAGATAATGACTTATCAGTATACAAATACAAGAAAGCGAAAATATCATTAAAAGAAAATCCCAAATGAATATTGCCACCCTTATAAAAATTAATTTTAAACCAAGCAAAACCGCAATATAAACCAAAAGTAATTTAAGAAACAGTAATTTTCAGACACTTATAAAACTTTCAAGGCTTTTATGTTTTTGTGTAATTAAAAATTATGACTTACTTCACATTTGTAAGCAATGCTTCACTTGCTATATAGTGTTTATTCATTCATTATTATTTCATTATATATTATTCATTATCATATATTATTCATTATTATTTCTAGTTGACATAAAATACATTTCATGAAATTTAATAAAAATATTTAAGTTTCAGTAAATCAATAAATTTTATTAAATTAACAAAATAGTTAAATTAGCAAATTAACTTGAGTTAGTTTGTTTTATCATAAATATCAATATAATTATTTTGGGATTTAATTTCAATACAAATATCCAAAAATTCAGATTTTTTAGTTTTAATTAAGTTTAGTTCTTCAGAATTTGCATTTTCAGAAATGGCTACAAATTTTGAGAGAGTAAAAATTATAAAGCTTTAATATTTATATTTATTTGATACTTTAAATTTTGAAAGTTTTTAATTTTATAATTTATATACACAAATATTTTTTTTAAATAAAAATGGAATTTTAAATTATAAATAGCAAAGTTTATAAAATAAAAATTAAGAAAGAAGCCAAAATTTAATATGGTTCAAATGATAAAAGAACGTTTCTTATATATTTAATAGCTATTTTTTTAAATAATTTTATAAGAATTTGATACAGTGAGCTTGGCATCTTTGAATAATTATTGTGAGTAATTATATTATTATGTATCCTCTTCAATTCTTAAATTAAATTAGTTCCTTTAAAAATTTATACTATTCTTTTTGTTGATTTTTTATCAAAAAATTAAGTTTTCGTTTTTCAAGAACCAATAAATGTGCCTTACTTTAAATATATATATATATATATATATTTCTTTTTAGAATTTTCATGAAACTTTTTTTTTGATTCTTATTTCGACAAGTACGTATAAAAAAGAAATATAAACTTGAATTTTTGTTTTGTTTTTTGACGCATTTTTTATGTATACATATATATATACATGTATATATGTATGTTAATTTATTTATCATTTGAATCCTTATAGCATTAGTACTTAAATGCTTGATAGAATTAATTATAGTAATTTTTATCACTTAACAGCTTAATGTTATCATACTTTTGTTGGAAATAAACTTCTATTAAAGCACTGTAAATTTAATTAGAACAGTTGTCCCAGGCAAGAAACCAGGAACACTGCTGCTCGATTGGAAAGTGTATGCGAAAATTCAAAACAGATTATTTCCCGCTGCAATGGCTAGGCTCAAGTTTGGCATCTCCTACTCCATAGTGTATTGTTGAGGCTTCTTCAAACTTTCTGCTGCTCAAGTCAAGTGTGAGATATCTGCGGAATCTTATCCCAAATAGTTAATTGACATATTTAAAAAGTAAAATAATTACCGCTGCGAATAAAAGTTATGAATTAAAGCTGAGTTTAAAATCTAATAGTAATGGGGAAAAATATAAATATAAGAATCTAATTTTGAACGACAATTCAAATAAGTTAATATTTTTTTATTATCATTAGCCGTAATCATTGGCGATTATCGTTGATATTAATTATTATTAATTTATTAATTTTTTGTATTAATTACTCATTAATGTAATGGTAAGCTTTACCATATTATATTTTTCAAATCATCTCATTAAATGTAGACTATTCACGAATCGAAAGTGATCCCTGATTTAAGATCCCCGTTTTATGATCATGAGCTTCAGACTTCAGTGTCCACACACACACACAACGCCACTTAATCTCTTAAAAATCCTGGAGCAAATTTTCTTTTAATTTTAATGGAAATTGTACCTTTGAAGAAGATTGATTTTGTAAATTCTTCTTGCTGATTTTTATCTTAACATTTTATTCAATGTTTTGATTTTTCAAGAAATAAATTGCAGAACTCGCATGCTCCTATTTATTTTTAAACTTTATCGAGCTCTTTTGAAAATTTCCATCAAATGTTTTCTTTTTTATTTAGAAAGTAAAAAAGAAAACGCATTAAAAATATTTTTTGCTTATTTGACGTATTTTAGAGAGAATTAACTGTGTTAATCCTTCTTTAATTTATTTGGAGTATTTTTTAAATTTATTCACATTAAAATATATCCCAAATGGTCATTTATAAATAATAGTGCAACTGTTTAAAACATAAAATGTATATTTTTAGTCATTTTTTTAACACTTGAAGCAAATCGATATTTAACATTTCGTGATCTTTTTCCAAGTAATAACGCTTTTGAAAGCAAAATCACACTTTGCTTCTAAGTAAATGTTAAACAAATTGCTGGTTATATTCATCCCACTTCTGAAAACTATCTTACCAAGAATAACTACCCTTATGTGATGCGAGAAGAGGGTGCCAACTCAGGGGTTGACTTCTTTTCATTACCATCCGAATGGGCGAAGCGCTAAGTTTTGTTAAGCGACAACAGAAATGAAGAAACCAGAAACGTATTTCAATAATTTCATCGAAACAAATTTAAATCGTATTAAAATTTGAAAAATACTAATTTTTTTAAGTATTTTGTTTTGAAAAAAGGGAAGAATAGATTTCAAAATGAATCATGTTTCATCATTTGGAAGCTGTATAAAAGTTCAAAGGAATCTCAAAATATATTGAAAACTTTTCTTTTGATTCAGTTCGAGATGGCTTTCATTTATTATAATATCCACAAAAGTCTAATGCGAAAATTCTGCATTTGCCGCAAGAAAGGCAATAAAATTGAATTATGATCAGTAGCACCCTCTAAGCGGAAGTCGTTTTCTTTTTCTTTTTTTCCCTTCCGTGAAAAAGTTTCACCCTGATTCATTTAGTTCTTTTAATTAAACCCTCGACGTTAAATCATTTTATCTGTTAGCGATTTTAATATATTCCTGGAACTACCCCTGTGATTGTAGACATTCATCAGGAAAGGGATTTTTTCCCCCTACACTTTTCCCTGTTAAAACACCCTTAATCATCAGCTGAATAATTGCCTCAATCCGTTCTTCTGATAACGTCTATAAAAAGGGGAAAAAATTATTGGTTTTCTATAAAGTTGGAGTGAAGTGATGGGAACAAAAAAAGGAAAAAGAAAGAGGGTAGGGAATTAAGGAAGGGATAATCATTTTAAAGATGTCCGATTCTTGTATCTTTTCCTATGAGGGCTAAATCAATTTTCGCTATTTTTTTTCACCCGATTGCCAGCTTGGCTGAGGCAGAATTTAAGTTGCGGATTTTATTCGTTGAGCCATCAAAGAATTTTTAAAGATATTTTTCCTTTTTTTCAGGCAGAAAAAAAAAACAGAAATTGAGAAAAATGAATAAATAATCAAAATAACTGGCCTGGATTGGAAAGAGAGAGAAATGTCATTCTTAACTCAGTTTGAACCAAATGTCACAGTTTGGACTTCATTATTTATCTCAAATGTCAAAGATAAAATAGAATCTGTGAGATTTCTTCATCCAAGAGCTGACGAAATATTTAATTTTTTTTAGAAATGACACTTCGAAACAATTATCCTAAAAGAAAAGTACTGTTACATATTTCTCAATCATGAATTGCAATGCAAGAGAAGTTTTATGACCCGGAAACATTAATTTGATTTTATCTCGTTTTTATTGCAAGATTTTTAACATATCACATCTTAAAATTGTGCAGTTTGTACCCATAAAATTTCATAGAAAGAAAATCTACCGCAGTTTCCTTAAAGAAATGTACATTTGTAAAATTCTAAAGTTTAACTGCATTAGTTTTAAAATCTTGGAAGATTTCGAAACGAAATTGACAATTGTAAGCATTTTTTACTTTTGAAATTATTTAATAAATATAATTTGCCTGTAATCACGTTAGAAAATGAAAGTTTGTCAATTTTGATTTTAAAATCAGAATTAATGTGTTCTTACCATTCTTCATGTTTCTTATTGAATTTATTTTCAGTTTTTCTATTTCGCACACATTCAAAAGCACTTTGCAAAATGTGAGTACAGCATGTTTAATAGAAATGATTTTTTATTTGTTTCACATATTAGAATCAAATAACAAGTGTATAATTTTGATTCTTTTCATTTATTCCTTCCATCATGGTGTGATTATGCGTTTTAATTAATCAAAAAATAAGCTTAATTAGTACTATTGATTTTGTCACACAAGACTGCATCTATCACATTAGTGTGTTGAATAATGGGAATTTAATGTTTTTATATAAATTGCCAATAATAATTAGTAATTCTGTTACGCATGACCACCTATTGAATGTAATCTAACTTTCAAAGATTATACACTTTTTGAGTATATACCGCATAAGGTTTTCAAATGACTTTTTCACAGAAACTTACATTGAAGATTCTTTCAAAAAGCACTATCATAATTAATTGTGTCTGAAACAGAACGTGGGGCTTCTCTGAAATGATCTGTCACCCGAATAGTTAAGATTTTGGCATTTGGTTGAAATCTAATGATTCAATAATGGACCTTGTTGATTCAAATCTAATCTAGGCTTAGGTGTTTGTATTGATTCCTAATTCCCCTTAAATTGAAGTTATTGGTCCAATTAGCCCTGAGTTGAGCGCCTACCAGTTAGATGAAAGTAGCCTGTTGGAGTCTTTGTAGTAGTTTAGAAACAGGCACCAAGCAGAAGACTCCCAAGTATTGGATCTGCTACCCTCAGATGTATCATTTCACTTGGAAGACATTGCAATCATGACCTATTTGATGTGTCTCTGCCGCATTTTGTGAACACGATGGATTTTCGGTGAAGCCGTGATTGCTACCTTCTGATAATGAGAAGGATGATTTGCCAAACCTGGCTTGGCAGTAAGATCACGCAGTCTAAAGAGCTTGATACTACTACCTGATCAGGGTAAGCACTAATATTATCATATAAAAACATTCATTTTAAACTATGTGTGCAGGAATAAGAATTATTCGAGAATAAAAATATCAAAGTTTTAACTTCTAAGGTATTTGACGGTTTGTTAATATTAAAAATAAAGTAAACCATAGTATTTTTTGTCACATTCCAATAAGAATTTAAAAAAAGCTATCGATGTTACTCTAGCTTGTTTCTATTATCTGGAAGAGCCTAAAAATCTAGGATTATCTGCGAACGGCACTTTTGGAACGTTGGGAACCGATTTCTTTTAATTTTATTTTATTTATCCAATTAGAAATTGCTTTCCCGTGCGAGGTTACGCGAATTAAATATTCATAAAACACAATTTTTCTTCTTTAGACTGCCGTGGAGAGGGCGATATTAGCTCAGGTGTTAACCTTCGTTGACCATAATTTATAGATTTTTAATGATTCATAATTTATAGTTTTGTAATGATAGGAAAAAAATATTTTTGAACCCCGTGGCTCTCTTAGATGTTTTACTTATGTGCAAAAATTTGAAAATTTCAGTTTTCATTCATTTTACCGTTTTTATAAGTTATATAACAATTTTTTTTATACACTAGCATGTAGTTTGGATTGTGGTGAAGAAACACACAAAATTTTACCAGCATTTAATTAATTTAAATTGAAAAACTCCTTTTTGTCTCGTTATTTTTTTTTCATTGAGGAATGTGAGTTATATGTAAAATAATTTGAGTAGCAAATATTTTTCCTTAACGGTGGACAACTTTTCGCCGCAACTAAGACGGAAAATGCTATTCATTTAATATTCCCTTTGAGAATACGTGAAACAATACATTACTCATTTGACACCACTATTAGACTTTTGGTTAGGTGGACCGCATTCATTTATCACCTCAAAAGGAAGGACAAGGAAACAGATATATAGACAGAGAATGAACCGGGATTCGAACCCAGGACCAAGAACCTAAGCGTCAGGAACGCTAATTACTCAGTCATTTACCGGTTTGAACAGCAAATATAATCTAACATATTCTTTAATTTTAATGGCCATGTTCACAAAGAAAAATTATTTATTTTTAACTCAGGAAGTATGTGAACACAAAGTTAGTAGAGAAAATAGATATATATAAAAAGAGGGATAATGATAAGTTATGCATTTACTTTCAGTTTTAATACAACCCCTTAGCGTTTATTTCTAACATATTTTTTATCTGGATAATATTTGTAGGTAGAAAGGCATATAGTCATTTTAGTCAAGCAAATTATTATTATTTTATAGACTAGCCAGCAAAAATATTTACAAATAGAACTGGAGATTGTGTGTGTATAAGAAATTAAAGTTTTCTAATTTCCATTGGTATTTCAGTTTTGTGTGTCTTGTCATCGGTCATCTTGTACACACGAGGGCTGATTAAACAGGTACTTACGATTTAATGTAAATACCGAACCACTGGAAACATCGATGCCCGATATGAGATTCAAACCTGTGCAATGTTTAACCGAATGCAAGAGCACTAATTATTTGGCTGCTTGCTCAGCTATTTTTATTAGAAATTTGATATTAAAAGCTTTTAATATAGCCAATTTAGTGCTAAATTGCAGATAATGTGAATATATAGATTTTAGTTGTTTCTTCCCACTTAAAATTGCTTATCATGACAGAAATTTATGAATTTTAACATTGAAAAGCCAAAAGTAAAAAAAAAAAAAAAAATTAAAAAAAAAAAAAAAAAGGAATTTCTTTTACGTTATACCAACGCAGTGGTATATCGAAATTATTTACTCACTATAAGATAACCGCTGAATATATTTTTGTTTGAGTATAACTTCTTAGTTTAGAAACATTTAATGATGTAAGAGTTATTTTTTATGGTTAAATGAAATATAAAATCAATTTATTTCCTATAAAAGTTTGAAAGAGGAGAAAAAGAAACGATAATGGAATAAAACTGAGTGAAGGAGTTTACTGATTTTTTGCTTTTATTCAGGATTTTCTTTGAAAATATTTCATCAAAAAGTCGCCGAGATATTTTTTATTTATTTCAGTATAGAATCTTTAGAATTTATTATTTTTCCCTGATCGTTCTTTTAGCTCTGGTTTTTACTGGAAAAAAATTTTCTGTAAAGTGAAAGACAAATCCGGAATTTCCGGTTTTCAAGCTGAGGACATCCATGAGTTGGAGGAGGAGGCCTTTAGAAAACAAGGAATCTCGAAATAGGGAGAAAATCCCTCTTAAATCCCCTTTCTCCCCTCAGAAACGGTGTCACAAATCTGAGTGAAGAATTTATGTATGAGTTCTGGATGGCGTCCCCTTTTTATATATTTTGGCTCAATTTTTTATTTTTATTTTTTAGCGCAAATCCGCTCTGCAACCGTTCATCTTGGCGAAATTCCTTGGTGTGTGTCCGCTTTTTTCCTCTCACTGAATTTATAGATGTCAGTTTCAGGAGTGTTTTAGCATCAAGCGCACTGAAAATAGTCCTCGTATGCAAATCGATATTTGTATGCCAAGGCTTTTGTTTATTCAAGTATTATCTTTATGATGCAAAAGTATCAAAAAGGTATATTATGATTGAAATTGTGGAGTCACTTTCAATTCTTAGGCGTATTTAATATTTTCGGCTGAGGACTTCTTCAAAGACACCTGAGTTAGTGATTTATGCATTTGTTTTTTATGCTTTATTTACTTCATTTTTATTGATTGATTTATTTTACTTGGTTTTAAGGAATGAGTTTCAGCAGCGCTTATTATTTTACTAATATTGTAGAGAATGTAATTCTTTCTGACAAACTTTTATAACATTTATCATCTTCTAAAGGTCGCCAATAATATGCGTTTATTTCCCAGGGAGTAATTTAATTTAGTTTTTTTTTTAAGAATGATTTATTTTTCTTTTTTACCCAGCTTGTGTTCTTGTTGTTACTTATGACAGAAGCCAAGATGTCAGTGACTGGGCGAATGAAGTCAGGAAAATCGTTTTCCGACCCAACTTAATATTATATGATTAATCAAAGCAAACTAATTTTTATTTCGCAATATTTTTTTAAGTAAACATCTTTCAATAAGTTTTTTGCAATTAGTAAATTTCAAAGACAATTTGATAAAAAAATTTTTTTAAATAATAATTTTTTATTTTAAATTATTGACTTCAATGTAAAAAAATTCTCTATTTTGAACTCAGAAATTCTGACATTTCGAGATAATAATTTGAACCACACACGAATCTCCAGTTCAAGGAATAATAGAAATGAAAATTTAAATCGTTCTTGCATATTTAAACTAATCATCATAAAATGTGGATGTTTCGTCTTTTGTTCTATCGTCAAGATGTTAATAGCTCCAGTCAATAGAAGAGAGCTCCTCAAACCGATGCTTTGGTCTTTACACATGGAATCGGTTTACTAACAAAGCGAATTTCAACAATATTTTTAATTTTGATTCTCAAAGAGTTCAAGCCACAGAGATGCCAAGTTTTTCGCGTACTTGGAACAAATTATGTTTTACACTCAAAATGTCCTTCAAAATCTTTTTGAATTCAAACTGAACAACTCGTCAGGCGCAATGTTTTCAAAGCTATTCAGCTATGGTTAAACGACTTGTGTCAAGACGCGGATTGCTGGAATTCATTAGAAATGGCTTGAAACCTTGGTTATCGCTATCTTGTAATAATCAATTTTTTCTCAATACATTCATTTAAATAATTTCGAGCCGAATGAGCTGAACTATCCGATTCTTCACTCAAATGGAACAATTGAATTGGTCTGAAGCAAAACGACGAGGATCAAACGGCTTGTGTTATCGTGGAAGTTTCCAAATCGAATTTAGAGAGAATATTGAAACATGATTTTAACGTTTAGTAAACATCGCTGTTTCAATCGCTCTTGGATAAATGGATCCTATCAACGTCAAGTAGTTCATGTATCTAAGACATAATCCAATTCCATCAATGTTTTTAGAAACCAAGAGACAGGTTTATTGTTCACTCTTCGCAAAAGCCCTGCGATCGTTAAGTCGTGATGCTTAAAAAGAAAAAAAAATGTAAAGTCGAATTCATCATTTACACAGTTCAAACGTGAGATTATTAAGATATGATAAGCGATTTTTTAAGAGAATTTGAGGAGCTGTAACGGATTTCAAAACAACATGAAATGACACATGGAAAACCGGTGATCCTGAGAGCCAGGCAAGGAAACTAGAATGGGTGAAAGATACCGATAGGAAAAGATAGATTTCAGGAAATTTAAGAAGCAACATCACTAAAGATTTTAAAATTTGAGTTCTAAACATTAATTAAAAGAGAATATATTCATGATTATGAAAACATTTAAAAACGATAAAAAGTGATTTAGCCATGATCTCAACTGTAACGATTAAAAAAAAGATTAATAATGTCGAAAGGAATTTATAAATCTTAAATAAACAAACATTAAAATCATAAAAAACTTTCATTTTCTTAAATGGCTGTTTTGCTTTATTGTTTCTGCTTGTTTGTTCTTGCGACACTGATGACATTGTTTGGACTTGTTTATACAGTTGTAAAAATTTGCTTCTCAAGAAGTTTTATAATTTTGAAATGAAATAATTCTGTGGCGGTTTTGATATAAGAATAAATATGTTTGGAAAGTCATTAAAATCTAATATACATTCTTAAAATTAGTCACAAATGTTGCCACCAAATGACAGTGTGTACCGCTTTCGCAGGGTGGAGTCTCGATTCTAAAACTTCACACTGCAACTTTACAGATCTACTTTGCAATCATTCGTTGCAATTACATCAAAATCGGTTAGAAACATGGAACAATATTTAATACAGTATTTTGACTACAGCAACTTAGACTGCAGAATTTCTAATTAATTTTGTCTTTATAATTGTTTATAATCAAGCAGCAATAATTAAGCTTATAATTGTAAACGTTTCATTGTAAACGACAATGATAAAATGTACTTTAAATATTCACTGTTGACTGTTTGAGTCGTGTAGAAACTCTCTTTAAAATAGGCCATGGCGTAATTCAGAATTGAAAGTACCAAGTGTGATACCAACCAAGTGTGCTAAGCAATGGAAGATAGATGTAGGGTTTTTAATTTCACCACTGGAAAGAAGTTTCTTAGAGTAGAGCCATAAGAGTTTTCTGTATTTTATCCGATTTAACATGTGAATACAACCTAATACTAATGAATAAATTTCTGTAATAAAAAACTCCTGGAAAGTAATGCTGTATATGTTCATATACATTTACCTTACACTGTGAAGCGCCAGCTGTATGGTGTTTATATATTTTGAGTTACAGTACTCCATTGGCCGAATCATGCTTTTGCATTATAAGGATAGAGGTTGGCATTATCGAAGAACTGACGATTGATGTTATATTTCTTGCGTACATATCAGTTGGTGTTTCGAAGGATCTCAGATATTTCTTTGATACCACAGTGTGATTTACTGAATTCCTAGGACTCAACTTCTATTCGTGATAAGGTATTTTAATTCCCACAGCTTAACCGCTTTTGTAGGACTTATCATAGACACTGGCTACGTTCACGCATCACAAGGGATAAAACCTGGAAAACTCCCAAACATCCAGCCCATCATAAGGCAAATGGACTTCCTCCGTCAACAGTGGATAATATAGAATTCAGGACTTTTCGTTCCTGAGAGAGCTGTTCTCTAAACTTTCCTGATATTTTGACATCACGTAATGAGCTGCTTGACAACATATGAGTATTGAAAGACATTTAACATCCATGCCTAACTATCTTTAGGAAAGGCTTTTCATAGTGGACCATATACACGAATACAAAGGAGGAAACCCGGAAAATTCCCTAACATCCAACCCCAACAGATATGCATGCAGAAGATAGAAATGCAACATCCCTCGCTGTCCAAAAGTGGCTTGTATCGACTTTTAGCTTTTGAATTATTCACTATATTGTTGTTGCTTCCCTGCGTTGGGTTGGTTGCTCTGTGTTGGGTTCTACCAGTTAGATGGAAGCAGCTGCGTTTTCGTATTTAGAAACAAGAACCAAACAAGAAAACTCCCCGACACTTGGCGGGGAATCCCAAGGAGTATCATTTCACACGGAAGCCATAGCAAACACGACATATTCCAATGCCCCATTAGTGAACACAACAGTTCTTTGTTTAGGACTTGAACTCATTACCTCTAGATAACGAGAATGAACGTCTTAACCGAGCAGACCACTGCAACCTTTCACTACATACTCTCCGAATTGTGTTTATATATTTCAAATTAAAAGCCGACTTGTGAAAAGTCTACACTGAGGTCGCTGCGCTTTAATTACAGCTCCTCTTCTGTCTGCCACAGAGAAGGCGAAGTTTTAATCAGCTTAAAAGAAGTCTCCCATTGCAGGCCTTGTTAAAATTCACGAGCTATTTTACATTTCCCTTCCGTGAGAGCCCTCGGCTTTAGCTAATCAAGTCGATTATTTGCACGCTGATATCTCATCCCTTTTCATCAGGATGTTAAACTTAATTAACTTAATTGATTCCGAGCGATTCTTCATCTCGCTTTGAAACCCGAGAACAAAAACGTGAGGGGCGACCATTTTCCTTTCCTTTCCCATGCGCCTTATTTTTTATTTTTTTTTCTTTGTTTCCCCTCCTCTAGATCTCTTTAAGAGTGATATTATCTCCTCTTTTCGGAAACATTCGAAAGTTCCAGTTTTTCGGTATTTTTAGAGTTTGCCGTTTTGGGGGAGAAGGGTGTTAAAGATGAGAAGAGAAAAGGGAGATTAGTTTTCTTTGGGCTAATTAGATTGATGCTCCACTGATTTTATTGTGAATCGAAACCCCGGAATTAAGTTTGTTGACTTTTTGGTGGGGGTTTCATTATGCAGTTTTTTTTCACCCTGTGCAGTTTTTTTTTTTCTTGAATTATCTTAAATTGAAATAACCTTATTTTTTTCTTTGGCCTTTTTTATTTATCTTATTGTTCTTAGCCTGTATTCTTCGGAAATAGAGAGATTTCCAAAATCTACAGTGGTCTTACAGGTATAGTTCATAAAAGTTATACGCGTTCGAAACACTAAAAAGGTATAAGTTGAAACGATCCTTTTTAATTGTCCTTATGCTGTATCAAATGAAACTAAAACTTTCTTCCGTTTAATTTCATAATATAAACTCTTGAAAGTAATAATATCTGCACATCGCGTAAGGCCCATGCATACAAACGATGCGGGTGAGCCCCGGACTGTACTTTAAGTTTGATCTGATTACAATACTCGCCCTTCACCAAGTGCCTCATAATTTTGAACAACAGTCATGAGGTTTGAGGTCACTCCTGAGCTAGCATGCTCTTCTTCACATTCACGCCACACCAGCGGATTGAATTTAGACGTCGCAGATTAATGTGATCACATCCCCAACCCACTGAACTTTAGTAACCCTTTGAGGGAGAATTTGGTCACTCCCCCAATCACTGCACGCGACAAATGATGCTGCATTTTGCTGATCTTAATGGGAAGCCACTGGAGCTCATCACAAGACACGATAGTTTGATTTGTTTGTCACATAACGATCACTTTTGCACGCGATGGCTAACTCCTAAAGCTTAAATGGATTTCGAATCACAACAAATATCAAAGCCTGAGATGAACCCACGAAGCCCAGACCTTAAACTACTCGGTTGGCAGCTCCGAAGACACAACTAAACTCATAACTACTGTTTAGCAGTTCAAGGATTTATGAGTTCGATTTTCACTTTGGGGACGTTGATGTTTGTTGTGATTAGGAATTTATTTTAAAATGTTGGCAGAAATCTGAGCCAAAGTTAAATATCACAAATCAAAAATTCACCTAAAAAATAAAACTTGCAGAAACTGTTAATCCAAGTTCATTATAATTATCCTTTCTGAAAACCTGCTATCAAAAATGCCCCCCCCCCTCATTGTGTTGTTGCACCAGCCTATTTCCCTGTACCTAGCTTATTAAGTCAGTGAAAGCGTTGGGAATCTTTATAATTTAGAAGCAGAAGATTTCCTAATGCTTGACCCTCAAATGTATGATTTCATTTGGAGAGTATGACCTATTTAACGAGTCCAACAGGCTTTAGCGAAAACGACGGATTTTCAGTTAAGCTGATATTCGAACTCACTCCCTTCCGATGATGAGAACCACGTCCTAACCAATCGTGGCCCTCACATTGCGTTCACATGTTGAGGAGAGATAACCATACTTTTCTGGGACCTCCTATGATTCGCATTTAACAGTTCGTGATTCAAAACTGAACGCCAACATTCAGCCAAGGATCGAATTAAATTTTTAATGATTGCTTTTGTGAATTGTTTTTGATGAAGAAATTCATCTCAAAAGTGCACATTGTTGCGTGGACCAAATGAGTTTTTAACGAGATCTATGATTTAGCTAAAAAATGCTCAAAATTCAATGGAATTCGAAATAAACGTCTACTTTACTTGCCGTAAGTGTTTACTGGAAGTGTTTCATAATTTGCTGTTGCGAACCCATAAAAACATAAATCACATGAGATCCAAGGCTGTATGGATTCTTTCTAAGACGTCTAGACGTATTTTTCTCCGAAAACATTTTCCCATAAACTCCGAAAAAATGTACAGCAGTAATCCCAGTCCATTTATTGAATTTAATATATATTGCATTTGGGTGCTTTTGATGTAAATTATCAAATAATTGATGCCAAACTAGCGAGTGATTTGTCAGTTCTTACTTCGTCGGCTGGATTCTGAAACCTCGGTCTTTTCTATACTCCTGAAAGAGCAATCGAAATTGCAAAATAATAACTAATTTCGTGAAGTGTTGAGCTTCCCTGCAAATGAATGCAGAACTTGCTACAAAATAATATCTTTTTTACAATTATTCTTGAATTGAATTTTCATTTTGTTCAACTGGATGATATTTTACAGAAATGTTCTCATGGATTGATCAATGCGCCTTTTTGTGGGTCCTTATATTCATGTTGTATACAACTAAATGTTTTATTATTGCATGTGATATTTTTTTAAATGATTCCTTTTTTTAATCCGTATATAATGTATTTTTAAGGAATTATTTCATTTTGTTTCTAACGGGGGACACTAATGCCTAACCCTTCTCCACAAGACCGGAAACTGCTGCTCTTTTATTGTTACTCGGTGGGTACCTGTAAACCTAGTCACGAAGGCGAGTAGCATAGCCTACGCCACACCACCACGAATCCGTTTATAGGGTGGGCTGCATTCATACCTCATCTTAGAAGAAATGACAAAAGAAGGAACGTCCATGCCCGATCCGGGATTCAATCCCAGGATCAACAACCTTGGAGTCAGGAACGCTGATCATTTGGGCCATGGGCCGGCTTATGGAATTATTCTTTTAATTTAACAATATAATCAAATTAATAATTATAAAATATTTTGAGAAAAAAATAAACTATATAAAATCCAAAACTTAATTGATAGAAATAAGGAAAATAATATAAAGGATTGTACTCAAAATACTATTTTCACATAAAAATTCTTTGAATTCATTTTAGAGCCTTGGATAATCTTAGTTGTCTTGCGCCTCGTTCGCTGTGTTTGAGCTTAAATAATTAAGTTTGTCCTGTTGAAGAAAATAAAATTATTTGAGTGCATAGTGCCATCGGATAATTTTAATTTGATTTTCAAATTGTCTACACGTAGCACGCATCGAGTGGCTGTTGCTCTAGAACTTGTAAAATATTTACGTTTCAAAACATAGCAGCACCACTGTATTCTGATTTAAGTCTTGGTGCTCGAAAGAATCGAGCGGAAGTTTTGCACTTAATCGAATTTCACATTAGCGCTGAGAAACATTCGAATAAATCGAGCGGAATTTATTACCAGCATGTTTTATTGAATCTGTTGTCTGTATTTTCGTATTTACATTTTTAAGGTGTATTAATTTGCTTTTGTATATATCTTTTTATATCCAATGTGCTTCCTTTCTATAAAACTATTTTTCTTTTTAGGTAAGAATTTTGTTTGGAAAGAATTTTCAAAATGTAAAGATTGAGCTATATTTAAGTAAGTTTCTTACTGGTGTTTTGGTTTCAATAATTTTATATTTATTTCAAAATGTATGTCGGAATAGTTTTTTATTGTGTTTTCTTGGTATGTTTTTGTATGGTTATTTCTTATTCATTTTTTTGCGTTGTTTTTATATTCTACTTAAATTTTTATTTATCGTATCCAAAAATTCCTTTATACAGCCGTTGCTATAGATACGGTCAAATTCAAAATATTCATAAACAACGATCTTGAAATATTCCTTTAATTTCAAATTTTGTATGTGTAAACAAAGAGACATAATTTTAAAATATTTTTTTTAAATAAGACTAAAAAATAATTTGTTTTGTAAAATGCTGCATTATATTTTCATGCAGCTTTTTACAAAACAAATTATCAAATTACAAAAAATAAAATAAAAGTTTTCATTTTTCTTTTTATTATTATTGTGTGTGAAACAACAGTGGGAATTTATGACTTTAATTTGTATTCACTTTCAGATGATATTTTTGTTTTCAGTTATGAAATCTAAACTCATGCTTGCTTTTGATTGCTTTTGATACTCTTGTTCAAAACTGGCGATAATATTTTACCTTCAACATCATCTCGTTCTATAAATCACCATCCATTTAGCTGCTGTAAACATGGGAGACTTTGTTATTACATTCGGCACATTAGCAGCGACCTCATAATTCCCATCAATAAGAGAGCGCTTGTGGCGATATGTGCCCTTAACTTAATGGCAGAAAATCCATTCTAAACAACCCTTCCGGCGAAGAATTTGATCATAATTAACAACATTAGAAATCTTCCGAATATCTAATTTGGAGCCAATTACCATCCTTCACACTTGTTTTCTCTTCGCTTTGGCGACGGTATCATTCTTCGGTGACACACCACTAACTCAATTAAACATTAGATGAGGAATCCGTGTGTTGTGCATAAGTGGAAAAGCATTAGTCCTGGATCGAGGTTAAGTTGGCTGGAATGAGGGGGGGGGCTTATAAAACTGAGATATGTGTTAAGTTTTGATTAATCTTCGTGTCGGTGCTTGAGCTTTGGAGAGCGAATTGATGTAATAATTTGACAGTCTTACCTTCTAATAAGAGAAATGCGTGTATTATAGGGTTTTGCGTAACTAAAAGAGCATCTTTAAAAAATTAATTTAAATGTATTTTAATGTAATATTTTCAAGAGCAATCTGCAGTAGTTTTCTCCGATTTGTGTACGATTGCCACACATTTCTTTTTGAGAATAACCACAATTCTATTTGTGTTGTTTCGTACGAAATTATTCACTTGCTACTCTTTCATCACTTAGTAGAAAAAGTGTAACAAAGGAATCATAAAGTGTATTATAGACATTAACAATATATTGTGAATAGGTTGATTTTATAAATTTTATCGCGTACCTTATAACTTCTTTTAATAATTCCAAAAGTAAAATGCTATGAGACCAAATTCTTTTGAGAATTTGAAACTTGAGTAAATCACCACGTGTCCCAGTATCAGGTTAATTCTAAAAACGCGTTGCTTCTATTTACCTCAATTTACAAGATTTAAAAATATAAATTGGAATTCCATTCAAACGGCATGAATTTCCATTTTCTTATTTCTTAAAATTTAACTTATCTTAAAGGATTAAAATGAAATCTTAAAAAATGTCGGAGAGCATCTAATCTAATCGGAATCGAATCTTTTTTCGTAATTAAGTACCAAACAAGACTTTAAATATGAGTTAGGGAAAATTGATGTTCCCCAAATGTTGAAAAAGTTGATATTTTTTTTAAAGTATTAACACACATACATCAATGAGTGGCTGCATGAAGTACCTGTGGATTTAGCCAGTATCCTATCAATGCATATGATATTTACGAGTATACATTGCTCCTGTTTAGACTCCATGATACATTTTTCGGTTGTTTTGTTCATAGGTCGCTCTACGATTACTTTCTGAATATTTGATTTAATTTAACTGGATTAACGTTTGAGAATGGATTCTGAACTGTCAGAAATATCCATGCTTCCTCGGTGGGGATCTAACCCATAAACTGCTAAATGACTCTAGAGCTCTAATCATTCATATCTGGTGATATCTGGGCTTCCTGATCAAGCTTAGAACATATAAAAGTTTATTAAATGTTAAAAAGGCAATTCAGTTTCATAATATATTCAATAACCCCACTTCTTTTTTTTTTCTCATCAAGCCAGCCATTTTAATATGGCTATACGTGAGAGATTCTCTAACAATTCAAGTGTGTTATCTTTCAAAATATATAATTTGAGCTTTTAGAATGCTTGATCTTACTTTTTTTCACTTTTTTCGATGCTTATGTGGGTTGAGAAAAAAAAAAAAAAAAAAAAAAGAGAAATCTTTCTAATTTCCAACCCGATGTATGTGCATAAAGCAAAATTGAAAATTTTTATATATTGTTCTTCTGTGACCGCAATCGAACCTAGAATATTTCACACTAAATGTTATTTCTATAATGAACTGATGAAGAGTCCTGTTGGGAATATTTCATTCTAAATGTCATTTCTATTCAAAAAAAAAAAAAAAAAAAAAAAATGGTGAGTCTTTTAGGGAAAATTTCTATCTAAATGTTGTTTCTAAAAACTAATGTCTAGACCTTGGGGAACACTTCTCTCTAAATGACGTTTCTATAGAGCACTGATGTCGAGCCATATAGGGAACCTTTCACCATGAATGGTTTTTCTGTAAAGAACTGATGACGCATTGATGTCTTAATACAAATATCTAAAATAACTAATATTTATATTAAGGATACATGAAACAATCAGTTAGTTTTAATGCACGGTTTTGCAATTTCCAGTCCTTTTGCTACAAATTAGGTAGGATTTGAAATAGTTAAGCTTACAAAGAAGTAATGTGTGCATTTTCTAATCTATCATCTTATGTCTTGTAATTTTTATTGTTGAATCTATATTGTGACATACTATAAATATTTGATTATAAAACGCTGTGTTCGCCAAAACTAACCTAGATGAATCGTTTTACGAACTCGTATTAGCTAGTAAAGTATTTTTTTAAATCCAAAGTTACTAAAATTGAAACAATGTGATATTTTAAAATTTATTTTTTTTATTATATTTCTATCTTTATAAATAAAGTACTATTTGAAAAAAATATTTAGTGTTCACAGTGCAAAAAATACACACAAAATAAAATTCACACACGTACTATCTTACTTTTTTGTATTCATGAAAAATCAGGCAAAATAATGAATGTTTTTTTCTTGTTTTATATATTATATATATATATATATATATAACTGCATTCTTAAAAACAACTTTTCTAGTTTTTTTTAAGAAATCATTTGAGTTCTTCAAAAAGCACTTCGAGCTCATTCCTCTGCTTGTTAACAGATATAGTCGCAGCTCGAAGTCATTTTCTACTTGTTTGGTATCTGAATCTTTTTCATTCTCATTCATTATGTATTATTCGATACTTCTTACGTAGGTGCTAATGAGTCCACAATTGGCTGAAATGAAATTTAAGGCAGTAGTGCATTTCTTTGTTTATCTCTCAATGGCCATCTTCTGCACACAGTGCATAATTAGACCTATGGCTTAAAGTGGACTCCAAACCACTGGAAATAAATAACTCTAGGTTGAATTCGAACTCACGAACTGTTGAACCGAAGGCAAAAGCGCTTACCACTCGGCTACTAGCCCTATGTTTGTTTTATTAAAGAGAGAGTTCATGGATGAGTAACTCCTCTTCACTCAAGTCGTCAAATAAATATTCTTAGTTTTTTCAATAACAGTGGTTGAAAGTAAACTAGCATGTCAAAATGAACTAGATATTATTTTTTCGGCCTTCATCACTTCTTGCATAGCTTGACAGGTACATTGCACCTAGAATGTCAATTTCATCAGGTGATTCCAAGATTTAATCACTCATTGCATATTCCGTAAAATAATTGCACTTGAAATTATTAACTATATTTTCACATATGGGGATTACATTAAGCGGTTCCCTGTTAATTGCTTTAAAATGCCTTGAATCTTAGCATATCAGCAGTGCACTAGTTGTCCATAGTTCGAAGGATTTGCGATTCTTTAATAAAAACCTTGTTCCAATCTTCCATAAAATTATAAAATAAACAAAGGCATACTAAAGGCACTGGAAAATAAGTTCTCAAAAAGTGATTTTTCAAAATTCTAGTTCGTTTATTAGAATCTAAATTTTAGAGTCTACGGGATCATGCTAACCTTTTGTGTACTGAATTATTTGAAGATTTTAATGCCTATGAGAGACAGATTTACATGACTATATAGATATTATAAAATTCATCTAATCTACGCAAGCGCAGCACACTGATAACAGTTATTACTTGAAATTGTTTTATGTCAAGATTTTCTTATTCTTCCCAAATTCATTGTTCTTACAATTGTTTGATAGAAGATTCACTATCCCTTGATAAAAGACAAGTGCAGTTTTGACGTACCGATATATTACTTCATTATCATCACTGTCATCTTCCAATTGACCAATTCAGTTCCATTTTCACTATCCATTTCACTGTTATCATGCCTCTAATTCTACTTCTTTGAAACTATTAATTTCGCTGTCAAATAATGAATTTTAATTCAGATATCTTAGGATAGCGTTTAAACCATCAGGGGTAATTATAAGTGAAAAATTAACCATATTTTCAACTGCAAGTTGTATTAAACAAACGTCAGGCAATTGTTTGCATTCAATACCTACTGGCGGGGCAAATATCAACGTCTGCTTCTTAAATTCAGACTCTTCTAAGGCACCCGAAGCACTAAGGACAAAAAACTGTTTCTTAAAATTATAAATGCTGGTAATTTAGAAGCTAATAAAAACGAGCATCTACTGTAGAATCTGATGAAAAACTTATCGATTTTGGTTTTTGATTCAAAAATAGAAATCGATAACTTTTTCTTTTTATCTTGATTTGACTGAACTGTATGAGATCTTTCTCATATAAATTTTTTATGTTTCCTTACATTAATATAACATACTAGTGCATTATCGTGCTGGAATAAATTTCTTTATTAATTTCTAAAATATATTTCCTTTAATTTTATCATTGCTTAGAAAAACAGCGTTTCCAAGTTATAATTAAGAGATCTTGAACTTTCTCGGCTTAACTTTTTTTTGTGTCCTCTTTACTTTATGGATTTCATTGTTTTACACTATTTATTTTAATAGATTTCATTGTTTTACACTATTGTAATATTCTTTTTATGATTTTTTAGGGATTTGAGTACTTACAATATCCCAAGAGTTGAAGAAATATCGCGAATATGTTTTATCTGAGATTATTTTCACATTTCGAATTTGTGTCTGCTTTAAATTTTTTCCGGACTACTTAACATTTTTATTTGTAAGTGCGGAAAAATTTGTTTGCTTGCAAAAATCATTTCCAATTTGTAAATTCTTTCCCATCAGAAAGTGTGTTGATTGCGAAATCATATTTTGTTGTCATCAAAACATGTTGGTCTTTAGAGATTCAAAGCCCTTGCATTCGAAAATTGTGCTTTGTTGCGTCTCCCAATAGCTCTCTTTTATTTATTCCGCCTTATCCAGATTATATTTTAAAGAGGACATTTATTATAGCTGCCATAGTAAATTTTATGTGGCGGAAATAGCGTCGCTGTTATTTTATCCAAACTGCGTGGGAGTTTTTATTTCTTTCTCAATATAGATATTTTAAAATGAGAGAAACGCTGAGAATATATAATTTTTCATAGCTAAGTGAGTGTTTTGAAAAAGTCGTTTTACATGTCTTGTAAAAAACTGCAGTCCAGTAAAATAAAATTTGTGACAACTGATTTTACATCAAGCGAATGTTTCAAAAAATGCATCGAATTTTGAAATTGCTTCAAAAAACAGTCCGACCGTTCGTTAGAATTGAACCCGAGATCACAAGAGCATGCGCTCTTATCGCAAATGTCATAAAAATTAATAAAAGTAATTTAACTTAAGAATATTGTGAAAGAAAATACACTAAATCTAGCAAATCCAAAGTTGTGTCCCTGTAGTTGATTTTTCCTTTCGACCCATCCTTAAATGAACTCGAGGGATTTCGTTTCCCTAATGCTTTCCCGTTAGAGACCACATTTGAAATTATCTCAAAATATCTTTCATCTTTATTTTAGTGGCTAATTTCGTCAGAAGCTAAGAAATGTATTTCAAAAAGATAACCTGCCTCATGAAGTTTTCTTTCTTCTATTTTATATGAACCTCACATCGGTTAATCAGAAAGACATTAAATTTTTTCTTTAGATTAGACTTCCTTGATTATTTTTGTCAGGTATTCATTTTCTTTTATTAAAATTCCTCTCAGGGGCTGTAGACACTTACGTAGTTTTCTAGATAGAATAAATAATGCGACAGAAAATTTCAGCTATGCTTAATTGTTTGAAATTTTCATGAGCTTTCACAAGTCATGAAAAGTGTCACGAACTTCATTTTTAATAAAAGTAAAAAATAACGGTTAGTTCAAAGGTAAATTTTTGTAATGCGAAAATGAATGTGATGCGAAATTCTCCATAAATGTAATCGCGTGATTATCAATGTTCGAAAAGTTCTGTTACATTCGAACGTTGATAATTACGTGATTAAATTTAAACACAAGTATAAGCAATCTCCATTTTTTTTTAATTTAATTTTTTTGTTCTTATGAATTCTTATATTTTATCGTGAAACCTTTCCAATATTTCAAGTTTTCTTTTCAATTTTGATTTGTGCTTTCCTAATAATTTTATGTATTTATTTTTATTCAAAGATTTAGATTACAAAATTATAAAAGAATATACATTATTAAAATGCATTAATTATTTAAAACTTACTGTGTATGAATTTAAATTATCACTTCTTAAATTTTATTTAAACAAATATTAAATTATGTAAATTTTAATCAATTATAAAGATGATAAAATGTACAAATAGAAAAGCTTCATCAAGGGGGCATTGACTGCTTTGCTCGATATTTTTGCGTTCTTTATATACATTTATATATAGGAATAAATCTATGTTTAATATATATATACACTGATGGAAAAAAAATCCCAACACCAAGAAGGAGTTATTCTAGAGAAACGAACAGCAGGCGTGTTCATACATCTGAAAGATGACGTCGATTCAAATTTTGCGCTCGGCGCTTCAGTGTGACGCTAATAGCACAACACGGAAGATGCTAATCAGATTTGCTTTAAATAATCGCTGTAACGTTCATGAGCGTTGTTTAGCGTCGAGATTTGATGTAGTTAATTGATGCTAGTCCACAATGCCTTTAAAAAGAAGACGAAGCCATTATCAACAGCTCACTGAGTTAGAACGAGGTCGTATAATTGGCTTACGAGAAAGTGGATTATCTTTCCGCGAGATTGCAGAAAGGCTTGGCAGGAATGCATCCACTGTGCATGAATGTTGGCAGCAGTGGTCAAGGGAAGGTACTAACTCAAGAAGACCGGGTTCCGGGCGGACACGTGGCGCTACTGAGAGGGAAGACCACCGTGTTCGCCGTATGGCCGTAGCGAGTCGTACTGCGTCTGCAGCAGAAATTCGAGCAGCAGTTGGCACCACAGTGACACAACAAACTGTTATTAATCGGTTTCTTCAAGGACAACTCCGAGCCAGAGGTCCTGTTGCGTGCATTCCACTAACGCCAAACCACTATCGTTTGCGACGTCAGTGGTGTCTGGCTAGAGCTCATTTAGGACGGAGTGGAGATCTGTTGTGTTTTTTGATGAAAGCCGGTTCTATTTTGGTGCGAGTGATGGCTGTGTGCTGGTTAGGAGGAGGCCAGGTGAACGGCTGCAGCCTTGACACACTGGACCTACACCTGGAGTTATGGTCTGGGGAGCAATTTCTTATGGCAGCAGAAGTACTCTCGTGGTTGTCCCAAGCACCCTGAAGACAATTTTGTAAGTCAATCTGGTGATTCAACCTGTTGTTCTGACTTTCATGAGTAACATTACAGGAGGTATTTTCCAACAGGATAACGCTCGACCTCATACTGCTGTTGTAACCAACGTGCTCTACAGGATGTCGACATGTTGCCTTGGCCTGCCAGATCACCAGATCTGTCTCCAATTAAGCACGTATGGGACATCATTGGATGACAACTCCAGCGTCATACTCAACCAGCATTAATCGTCCCTGTGCAACAGGCATGGAACTCCATCCCACAAACGGACATCCAGCACCTGTATAATTCAATGCATGCACGGTTGTATGCTTGCATTCAAAATTCTGGCGGTTACACTGGTTGTTAATGTATCTGTATTTCACTTCTGCAATGGCTCTTCTCAGGCGTAAATTAACCTGGATCTTAAAATTATAATCAATTACGTACGTTACCTATATAAATGTATTGCTGAAATTTCATTACTCTATAATGATTATTTCTTGGTGTTGGGATTTTTTCTCATCAGTGTATATATATATCATCAATATATATAGGTTCGAAAAATGAAATCAATTATATTAATTAAGATATCATGTAATAAAATTTTAATTAAGTACATTATATATTCTTAATATGTATTTAAAATGCTTAATTCAAAGAAATTATTATGCAATGAAAAAAATAACAATATCTAAAGGAATATATGGAAATATAAGGAAAGATTTATCATTCGAATACATAAATCTCAATATCATTTTCTAAACTCTTCACAACTATTTTATAAAAAATGTTCAGCTTCCTTTCTAAACAAATGTTATATATGTTTATAATTTTATGTTATAAACGTAAACTAGTACAGTAAATTATTTTGCTTAGTTTAAATATAACTGAAAAAGAATAAGAAAGTCATTAAAAAACTGTAAAATAATTAGCAATTATCACATATATAATAATAATAAGTTATGATTTGATCAACAAAGAGACTTCACTGCTCAAATATCTATAAAAATATGTAACGATAATATGAATATATTAGTGTATGTATATATATATACATATATATATATATATATATATATATATATATTTGTTAAGCAATAAGAGTACACTAATGGCAGTTGTATGTACAGTAAAAATAGTAAACATAATTTGTAACGTTATGTTTAATTAAATCAGTTGCTCTTTTTAATTAGCTGTTGCCATTCTTAAATTAATAAAATAGCAAACTGTTTACAAACGATAAATTAAATATTTGCTTCTTAATCATTCTGCTTTGGCTGATTAAAATACTAATTTAGCCATTTGCTGAGAGTATTTCAAAAAAGTTGAAAAAAAAAACTTTTTTATTTGATGTCATTCTTAATTTGATCAGGACATTTCTGTTCAAATTAATTTAGTTCAGTTTTGAAACAAATTAATTTCAGTTAATTAATTATTTCTATGTACCTTCCAAACAACCAGTCATAGTATAAGTGACGATCGTCAAATTTTAATTAAGTTGATTTCTAAATATTTTTTAATTTGAATTACTTAAAAATTATGTAAAAATAAGTTTCCTCATCACATGTGAAATCCCCTTTTAATTATGTCTTGGTTCCGTTAAATTAATATTTCATATGCATTGATATTTAGTAAACTTTATTTTTCTATTGATGTTTCATTTCATACTAAATTAAATGTAATCCTACTCTTGAATACGATGATAATTTTTCTAAAATGAGGAGAAAACGGAATTATTGAAAGTATAGTAATTTTAAAATTTATAGAAAGTATGTCATTTAATCAGTTATTATAAAGTCTGTAAAAATGTATTTTTCTTTTAATGAAACTATTTTACATTTGTATTAAAATCAAAAGTATTCAAAATTCATTCGAACTTATAAGGAATTCAGAATATTCCTCCTAATAACAGAATTGCACTAAAAGAAATAAATATGTCCCTCACTCGATTTTTCTGGCATGAATGTTGCAAAGTGGTTCGTCAAAATTGCAACCACTTTTTGCATATGAGTTCGACCGAGTTGATTTAAATAAAAGTAGATTCCAAACAAATATAAACATCTAGCTCGAGGTGGGAATCGAATTCACAAATGGAGTACTTGACACACATATTGTCATTTATTATTTCATATGAAGAAAATATTTATAAGTATTTCTGAATTGGTCAATCTTTGATTTCGGTATCGTGTTTATTGGTGTGTCGAGCTGGATCCCAACATCGTTGAACAATGTAGAATGCATACCGTGTCTTTGCTTCTGTAATTCATATGGGTGGAATTTCATTCGTTTCCTATCCTTGTAAATTTTCTCTTTTTGTTTGAAATGGTAATACATTTGTTTAAGCAATTTGCTTAAGTTTTTGGAAAAATAATCACAAACAATTATTAAGATGCTAATTTTAATTAATTTTTAAGCAGAAAAAAACGAAGCATATATTCAAACTCAAGTGTGAATTGAGAAGCCAATGGATATTTTTACATTCACGATTTACTCTCAAAGCTTAGGAAGCCTAAAAAATTAATTAATTGAGTGACGTCTTCAAGATTAAAATATTTATAAAGTGGTTAAAAAATCAAATAATTATTGAATCGTTCATTTGAAGACTGACATCTTCAATATCACAATACTTATTCAGAAGATATCTAAACAGTCATTCATGATGAGACTGACATCTTCAGTGACATAATATTTATTTAAAATAGGGCTTAGAAAACCTGAACAAAATATTTTATAGAGAGATGTCTTCTATGAACGCATACTGTAATATTTTCGAAAGCTTGATTATCTTTTCACACTATCCTTCTTTCTCCAGGAATAGGGGTGGAGGAAAAAAATCAGAAGTACCATTAAATGTGTTGGCCATTCCAACCAACGCATTTAATGGTACTTTTCATTTTATCATCTTTTAATACACAAATGATGTTCTCTCTCTATAAAAGAATATATATATACACTGTCCAATGAGAATTAGAAATGTAAGATCACTATCCTATTCAACAAGTTTTTGAATCGATAACTGTTCTTGTTCGCTTAGGCATCGAGTCTGGAGTACATTTATGTACACAGAATACCATGCATCAGCTATGCAGCTTCATAGATATTTTTAATTAAACTGAAGGAAAAGTGTTCTCTCGTGGGATGGATCTAGCCACCATATCCTGCGCAATTTCCATGGAAGGCAACCTGGTTGGTTAGGGTGTCGTTATCGGAACGCAGTGAGTTTGAATCCCCGTTTAATCAAAAATCCGTGGTATTTAATAAAGACGGCTGAGGCATGTTAAATAGGTCGCAATGTCCAAGTGAAGTTATACCTCTGAGAGTGGTAGGTCAAGTATTTAGGGGTCTTCTGCTTAGATCCTGCTTCTAAATTATGAAGTCTCCCTTACGATTTTACTGGTAAACCACAACTTGGGCTAGGTGCGGAGAAGCATGCTGGTGAACATTTTCTATAGGAGTTAAGATCCGGGCTCTGCGGTGATTAAGGAAGTCAGATTGATGTTTAAGAAACCAATTTTGAACACCTATGAACGTTATAGTACGCATTATCGTCCATGAAGTATTCGTTGTTGTCATAATAAAAATGTATTATGGAAGGGTACACTTTATCTGCCTGTACATCTAGGTGTGTTATGGTTGTCATTTTCCTTCGAGGCACATCAGGGTACCACTTCCATGACAACAGAGCATTCTGCATTTCATAATACTCCCTCTAAACTCTTGCACCGAATAAGGGCGATTCATGGCTTCTTGGGTCTGTCTTCAAATTCAACGTCTCTTATCGGTGTTTAATAAGGTGTAGTGTGATTCATTCGTTGACATTACTTGTTTTCAGTCCTCAAATGTCCAGTTCTTCTTTCCTGATCCCACTGTAAAAGCATTTTTGCATTTCAGGCAGAAATGAAAGGTTACCTCACAGGCAGTCGACTATGTATTCCTATCCTTTACAATTCTGAACGCATGGTTCGAATTAGAATATACTAGGAAGACATTTAATTGACAAATTTTTTCACATGAAGCATAACAAAATTTCTAGTTTCTCAGACGCCATCGGTCACGCTCTAGGAAAACTGTAATAGAAGCGCTTTTACATTTCTTGACAAAGATTGAATTCTTATTCTGTTGTTTAGAAACCTTTGATATCCCATATATCGATGCCATTTCTGAACGAACACCAGTAACTCCTTTTACCTATAGTGAAAGATCGATCATTTTATTATATTTTTTCGTCTAGAGTAGAACACCTTACTTATACTAGCATTCTAACGATGTGTAACTGACGCATAAAAAGTTTTGCATATTTTACCCTTTGAAAAGGTTTAAATGATAAAGAAATCCTAGTAATTTTGGAAATAAAGATATTGCAGAGTATTTGGGGAGGTAATGTGATGATACATCGAGAAGGACAAATTCGGAATTTTATAAACTATGCAAAGAGCCAGACATGAAAAAATTATTTCAATCCAAAGACCTGAAATGAGCAGGACACTTTATCAGAAGGAAGGATGGTTGAGCCATCAAAAAAATCTTCGACACTAAACCAAGTGGAACCCGAAAGAGAGGAAGACCGAGGATCCGATCCAAATCGATCTAGATGTATCCTTTTAGAAGAACTTTTCGATTCTATTTGGCAAACAGAAAACTTTAACGAACTAAAACCAATTGAAAAGTATGTGATTAAAATCAGTTAAGTGTCACTGCTGTTGTTGTTTCGTTTCATCTCACTTTATTGTAGCTGAATGGTTACACAGTGGACATCAGTTCACCAGTCCTTTAGTTATATTCTAACTTCGAATGTGTATAGTGGTTCGAAGTCTATTTTGTTATCATTGTAACTGCACAACAATATCATTGGAACTGTTGGTTCCAATGATATTAGTTCTCATATGGAAGAAAATGGTTGTTGAGTGATAAACTAATGACTACACACAAGTGTACAGCAGTGCCATCTATGTTTCTTACTGTACATATTTTCCAAATTAGTAGAGGAAGATTTCTGATTATGTCTTCATTTGTTAAGTTATTAATAAATTAATCGTATTGCATATTAAAATCAATAATTCATAGCATTGATATCTTTATTTCTACGTCATTATATCCACTTGTAGTAATTTTCAAACCTCTATTTTAAGTATCTCTTCTCTTATTTATATATCAGTTGTAATAATTTTTGTGTTTCAATTCTAAATTTGATTGAACTCGATTTATAAAAATCATTAAGTTTCATCACTAGATAAATTTGCATAAGATCAAATTTCGAAGGCATCAATAAAACCATAAATAACGATGCATAAAGTCTTGATTACTAGAAAAAATTCAAATCACTTTAGAACAAAACAACACATGAATTTGATATTTTTACACCTGAAAAAACTTTTTCAAAAATAACTTCATTTTGTTATTTTTGTATTCAAAATAACAAAATGAAGTTATTTTGTTGAAAAAAAAGTGTATTCAAAATACACTTTAGCTTTTAATGGTCATAAAATAAATGCTTTTTTTGCATTGAATCATACTTCGATATACTGTATATAATGATCAGTAATTTACACGGTTTTTATTGTAATAAAACTTGCATTGGAGAACAGTTATTATAATTTTATATATGGCAGAGTCTTCATTATGAATGGAGTAAAAGTCTAGTTTGTTTACTTTTGTGAAAAATACTTATTATTAGGAAGCATTGTCAAAAATATATCAATTCTTTGTAATTCATGATTCTTTCTTATCCTCCAAAGTCTGACGAAGTCAGACAAGATCTAGAATTCTGTTGACTCTGTCTAGCACAGGAAGGGGAGCCCGTGCAACACAAGTTACTTTGAAACACAAATTACTTCTATACGAATAGGTTGCATTTTGGTTTTTATTCAACAGTTTTTGGGCTCCAACTGCATGAATGCTTTTGAAATTATAGGTGGATGTCGTTATGTTCAGAAATAACTGCTTAGGATGACAAATAGACTTAGCTACACAAATATATATAATTAGCTAAATTAGTTTCTTTAAAATATTTGATTTTCGAGTCTTTAATTTGGTTAAGATCTTTTAGGAAAAAAGAAATTATTATAAATTCTGTTATCAAAAATGTATGTTATATGTAAATATAGATGTCTATGTGCATATTAATTGTAGCTTTTGACTTGTGAGAAGGTGTTAATGACTGACATTTGAAATTTTATTTCTGAAACAAAGCAATTTTGCGAATAAATTTTCATGATTTGAAAATTAGATTTATATATTTTTTTATTTGAATTTCTAGCATCACCACTGCTTATATAGTTAAAAAGTATACAAAATTATTAGAAAAGTGTTTTCCTTTATAAAAGTATTGTAGTATCTGAATAAATTTGGTGTTTTCTCTTATTTTTAGTTAGATAACTTGATAATGAATTAAATAAAAAAAATATTGAATTTTTTAGGTTACTACACTTGGAACTGCAGGAGTTATAATGGGGAGAATATATCTTTACATTTAAAAAAAAAACGATCTTTTCAATTTCATATTCTTTTGATGTGTTAAATAGGTATAAAATAATATTTCCTCAATAAATTTTACAAAATGAAATAATTAAAATACAAAATTAAATTTCCTCGTTAACCGGAAATAAAAGAAAAAAAAATTAATAAAAATTTCTATTCAACATATTGAATACATTTTTAAAAATTCTGTTATCGTCAGCCTTTTTCAGATTGTTTCATTCAATTTGATTTGTCCACATAACTTGCTCAAGATTGTCAAAGAAACGCGTGTCGTTTTCTTCAAGTAATGATGACGGAATTCGAGAAAATTGGATTTTAAGCACCGTAGAAACAATATTTTGTCATTTTTTTAAATTTTTTTTGGCGTCACATTTTTTCCCCTCGGAAATAAGTCTTTATTACTTATTTATTACATTTCCAAAAAAAAAAACATTAATCATTTGCTGCTTGCTTCGAAGAGTTGCTGGTAATAATCTTTTAAGGGGTTGTCCGAAATTTCTCAAAATGGTTTCTTAATGCAAAAAGGGTGGGGCTGTTTTTGGCATCATTTTCTTATTGCTTCCTCTCCTTCCTTAATGCAGCCCTAGAAAAACCTCTAGTTCCTCTCCCTCACATAAAGACTTATTTATTTATTTTTAGAATGATCAGATTTAGTTTTAATGGATTTTTCATCTTCCCATAATCGATTCCGGTAAAGTTATTGCTTAAGTGATTGATTCACTCTCGAACTTTTTTATTTTTAGAGGAAAGTGTTTACTTTATTTCTCTCTCAGCTATCTTTAAATGCATTAATAGGCATTTATTTGAAGCATTTTTTTAATTTATTTCTCGGGGCAAGCTTACATGATGAGATTTTTCGTATTAAGGATCTCAGTTTTATTAACAAATCAATTGAAATAGTTTTGTTTCCTATGGAAAAATGGCATCTGCTTAAATATTTTACGTATTTATAAAAACAAACCTGTAAATGCGTCCCTCATTTATTTAACGGCTCAATAAAAATTAGAAGTGAGCCACTAAATAAATAAGGATGCATTTACAGGTTCATTTTTATAAATACTTAATAATTTTATTGTTCAGTAACTCAATTAAAATGCGTAAAGGCATATTTGATTCAATTTGATTTTAATTATGTCATTTAATAATTTCTCACTTTTGCATTGTAAGCATATATTCGTTTTAATGCATTATGCCATTTTTTTCTGTTATATCATAATGATGTAATATTTAGACTTTGTTTAATATTATAATTTTTTGTGAAAAAAATGGTTTCTGGTTGAATAATTTTAAATGGGTTATTAAATGTATTTTTAATTACATTTTTGATTGCTAGCATAATTTTGTTTAAAAACGATTTTTCTTCACATTTTACTTTTTTTTTTTTGGTTTTTTTTTTAAATTAAATAAATTGTTCTTATCAATAACGATATTTCTGCTGAAAGTGTATTTTTTTGTTAAAAATCACCACTAAACTATTAAAGTATAGATTCGATTGTAAAGAATTTATGAATTTCGATTTATTTATTCGGATTCCGACTTTAACATTTCATAAAACATCTATTATAAATAGAATCTTTGCCCTGAGTGGATAGAGATAGGCTATTTTAAGTTTCATGAATTGAAAACAAAGACTATATATCGGAATTTTACTTAGAGTTTTGCTTAAATTTAAAAAGTAATTAAAATATATATGCTAGTTTGAACTTAATATAAAGTTATTTGTTTGTTGCGATGCATTCCAGAGCCTTCAGGATGAGAGGCATTTTTCCCTTTTTTTCAAATTTTTATTACTGACTCTAAGAGAAGAAGAGAGAAAAATACTCCCTAATTTACTGTTAAATAAAATAATATTTATTGTTTTTGAATGATTATTATATAAGTCGATTGCGTTTTTCTAATATGCGGAAATGGAATGCAAATGATTAACTCTCAAGGGAATTTTCAAGTGTTTTACATCTTATTTATTTTTAACTGAACTGTATTTGAGATCTCATTTCTTGTGGAAAGCAACATTTTGGAAAAAAATAAAGTGAATAGTAAATTATTTTCCTGGCAGCTGAAAATTAGATGTCTTAGTTGGAAGTCACGGCTGGTTATTTAAAACAGGATTTGTATTTGCTCGTGGTTGATTGATTTGTCACGTTAACACATTTGCTTACTGAAGAACTGTTTCTGTGCAAAAAATCACGGTAAAAGAATAATTCAATTATTAAACCTTTTGAATACTTATTAAACCATTACGAACACTTTCTCCTGAATATTTGAGTCGAAACTCCAACACAAATATTCATTCTTACATTGAAGACCAAAGAGCTGACCAATCAGCTTCCATCTCGGTAATTTCATAAAAATATGGACTGCTTCATTCGATTTAACTTCCTATCAGATTTTGAACTAAATGAACCAGCCGCGTTTTATTAGATTCGTGTTTCATTTCCTTACAATTTTGTAAAAAAATGGTTGAAAAATGATAGAGTGTATTTGTATAGTGATTCTTATAGTATTCCTAGTCTTATTTGTGAATGGGAGTTAAATTACTAGAAGCCATCTTTTCACTATTTTGTAATATTTTAAAAAACATCATAATCATAAAATAAAGATATTTAACTGTCTTCATTTTATTCAGGATCATAATTTTTTATCGATATACATTTATAGTGTTTTTGGATTTCCGTACTTTTTAAATTATTAAGTCATGTGCTTGAATGCGTTTTTGAAAGTACATGTGCTGTTGATGCTATACTTGTCTTTTAAAATATATAAGTATATAATGCTCTGCACTCCATCGAGAAATAAGTTTAGATGTAAAGTTGTAAAATGTTTGAGACAATTTTCCTATAAGAAGAAAATTTCCCTACAAGAAGTATAATCCATATTCAGATATTAAAATGGAGAAAACCTTGAAACACATAACATATTCATGGAGAATTACCGCATCCCTGTTTCTTTAGAACACACCGGAGCATAAAGCATAGGGCTGTGTTTTTCGGTAGATGCTTGAAACTTTTCTGGGTTTTTCTCTTTTCCACAAATATTACGTTTCACTTTCTTTTAAAAACACTGTAGGTAGTGTATTTTCATTTAACATATTTTAATTGTACTTGATTTTAAATATTTTTCTGACAGATAACCATAAATAAAAAATGTGTCATGTGCGTACATAAATAAAATTATATAAGAAAACGCAAATTTTTTGTGGCCATTTTCATCTTTTCAACATAAATTATAGTGCACCAAATTTGGCATTGTTGCTATTATAGTACATAAAATTTGCCATTGATTTAGAAATCTTTGTAGCCCTTATTCGGGGTGGTGAATACAGCAAATTAATTGAAATTATTGGACTCATATTGCTAACACTAAAATAAATTATTTATTGGGTGATTTAATTTTTATGCATTTAAACAATTTAAAATTAATGTACTATTTGTCCACAACTGCCACTTATTTAACAAAAATGTGAAAGTTTTTTTTTTAAAAAAAATTCATAATAGAAATGCACGTTTCCTGTAACTAAATGATTAATTGAATTTTCCGAAAAAAACAAGTTTTGAATCTTCTGTGGTACTATAATGATAATCGCATTAAGGTGAAAATTTTCAAAATATTTCGCTGCACACAAACTTATTTATTTACAAAAAATATCGATGGATTCTTCTGACTATAAATATTCACCTCTCATCGTTCATTATTTTTTCTATCTATTTTCTCAAGAGTTTTCCAAAACTCAGGAATAAACAGATTCCATTAACTAGCGACATGCTTAGCGATTTCAGCTCCTCAGTAAGTTGTGCATACAAACGCTAGCTACACCTTCTTGAAGCAGATAATTTCTCCAGGAAGTCCCTTCAAAATATTAATTTTAATCACTCGTCCTTTTGCATAATTGAATTGGCGAGGACGGTTTGCCGCACCCTTAATGTGATTTCTGCATCAGCCTCCGAGTTAAATGGTGTGACGAATACCTTCCTTGGCGAAGGCAACCTGTAATGAGATTTGGCGACGGTCGGATTAATTGGGGCGCTGAGGCCTTTACTTCAATCATGCGTGAATTCCCTTTTGAGCTGACGTCAGTGGAATCGGTAATCGTCGCCATAAACCGCGCCATCGGCACTTTTCGAGCAGCTTTTGGTGACCTGTATATTTTTGGCGAGTTATTTAAACTGAGTAATCTTTTTCTTCTTGGTCGTTTAGAAGTTGATTTTTCACTGCCAATGTTTAGAGTAAGGAAGGGGAGAAAAAAAATAAAAATCGATATATGCTTGAGTAAAAAATGTATAAAATAATTACTGATGATAAGAGTGGTGAAATTTGATTCAGTTTGAAAAATCCTTCTTTTTCGGTTTTATTTTAACTATACATATAGTCTTTCTTGCTATCATTATTCATACGTCAGTGATTGAAATTGTTGTCGCTACAGAATTTTTTGCTTGGTATAGTATTTCATAATTGCTGTTGGTATAGTATAGTATTTCATAATAAAAAATTAAGTAAATCTAAATTAAATATCTAATAAATTAAGTAAATCTAAATAAATTAAGAAAATCTGTGATATACTTTCGATGTATCAAATATTTAGAATTAATTAATTTTTTATTTTCTGAAGTTTCTATAGCGATTACTGAATTTTCCTGTCGCCAGATTTATTTAAACATTCTTGACTTGTTTTTACTCATTAGCTTAGATATATATATATACACAGATGGTGTTCAAATGTATGGAAGCTCCTGTGAATGAAAAGAATTTTTGAATGTGCCTCATAAAGATTAAAGTACAATAATAGAGAGAGCTACTAATTTTTTAAGAATATAAAAATATATTTTTTGATAGTATGTGTTATTGATTTCGTATAAGTATTGGATTTTTTTCCAAAATTTAAAATGCCGGACCTATCAGGTTTTCAAAGATTCTGAATTCTCGTCCAGCTGGAGGAAGCTGGAGAAATATCTCAACATGTGTAGGCGTTTCTAGAATTACAGTGTCTAAAGTCATGTCAGCAGAGCAAAAGAATGGGCGGCAAGAGAACATAAGTGACAAACTCCATCAAAAGTGGCAGCATCTGCATCCTCCTGTGTGAGTGAGGATAGCAGGTGCTGTGAAGGTTGAACAACTTTTTTTAGAAGTAAACTCTGGTAGTTCCTATCTTTGCACTAACTTATTGCTTGAAACAATTAAATTTGGTTGGAATTGCTATGCAGCTTATGTGAATCACAACAATCGTCCCCGCTGGATATGGGAATCGAACCTACTTTCTAAAGAAAGTTAAAAGGTCTAGGTGCGCTGACCATTCATATACCAGAAGAAAGGCGTTGTTTGTCATTCTACCGTAAATTTGCTTACGAGTGCTTTGTGTAAGAAAACCTGCAACCTAAGAAAGAGTCTCATTGTGGACTACGAGATGTTTAGTGTCAGTTAACCAAATATTGCTGTTAACCAAGAATTAATTAATTGAAGTTAATCAAGAATTGCTCTTATTATCTCATTCATCGTAAGGTGAAATTATTGCACCTTAATTATTACCTGTTACAAAATTAAGCTCATTTTTACTCTCCTTAGTCTGAAGTGTAATTCTATCCGCTTAAAGAAGTCAGTCAGCTGTGACGTATTTTATAATTCAAGATCATATATAATTTTAAGGCGAATTCATTTTTATTTGGGGGTGAAAGGATCCAACGATATTTTTAACTAATAAATTTTAAATGTTGACTATGTTATTCTTTCTAAATTTCCTGCATCTGATAAAATTTTGTACTTTTAAAAAAACATCTCGGATTTCCAATTCTCCAAATAATTATTATTTTTGTATGATTACATTTTTACGTAGAAATAAACTGAAAATTTAAGTGTTTATAATCGTATTTTATATTAATGCTAAAAAAGAATTTTGGTTTTTATTTATGATGGGAACAATACATATTTTATCAAATAAAAATTTTTAAAACATAAATCGAAAAAGTCAGTAATTCATTATGCGAATCAAAATGTATTAAATTAATTTTAGAAATGCTCTGTTGAACTAGCATTTATGCTGATTCAACACAAGATTTGCAGAGAAGTGACCATAAAGCAGAAACTAAAACCTGTCCTTCATTATTTCTTGTATTTTAGTAACAAATACGACAATTTCCTAGGGATTTTGATAGTGGCCAGACAATGTATCATTGGGAATTCCACATGAGGATTTCACATTATGACTGTGAAATGATAATATGTTAGTTGAGTTCACCATCATCAGAACTGCAATCAGAGGGAAAATCATTACTTTTAGCTTTCCTTTCCTTATCACGATAGAGACAATCTAGCTATCTGGACACGCATAAA
Organism: Latrodectus geometricus; assembly: GCA_026290005.1. Lineage (NCBI taxonomy): Eukaryota > Metazoa > Arthropoda > Arachnida > Araneae > Theridiidae > Latrodectus > Latrodectus geometricus. The sequence continues at coordinate 933,580 of JAPDSC010164295.1, forward strand.
GACCACAGAAAGTCTGGTTCTTAACCTTATGTCACAAACGATAAGCGCAAATGTGTCTGTACATCGTTAAGTCTTGTAAATCTCCCAAACCGCAATTACACTGGAAGCGCGCTTATGTTTACCTCTTGTGCAAACCTAATTTGACTACATTAAAACTAAACTGCTAAAGAGCCATAATCAATGACTTGCGTAATCTCGAGGAGAAACGGTAAATTGCTGAGAGAGGGCTAAATCTGGTGAATAAGGCAAACGACTGTAATAAAATTTTCACTATCATTTCTTTGTAAGAATTGATTTTATAATATGGAATTATTTTTATACCCTGTTTTAATGAGTAGCAGTCAACATATATTGAGTCAAATTCAAACAATTTCTAAAAAATAAATTTATTTTCCAAAGCGAATGAATCATTTGGAATAATTGAATAATAAATATCGTAAAACTATGCTTTGTCAGTTTTCGAAAATTTACCTTAGACAAATAAGCTTACATTTAAATTTGTTTCTATGTATAAATATATATTGGTTTATATGCAATTTATTTAGTTATATGTTCCAATATAACAATAAGGACACTTTAAAATTTATCTTCCATATTAAAATGTAAAGAACGTTGAATGATATTTTATTTAAGCTAACTTTGATAACAATCTTGTTAAAATTAGCCTTCTTATTGTGCATGAACAATAATACTTATAATTATCAATTCTTATGAATTAAAAATTCGAAAACACCCAAGATTCTGGGAAGTGTCCACCCATCATGCTCTTCGAAGTATAAACATCCCATTAACTCTTTATGTCTGGCTCATTAGTAGAGCGTTATCTTGCTGTGGGAAATAAAGCGTGGGAGATGCCCCTAAAAGTGTCATCCAAGAAATTAGATGACTTCTTTAGGCTAATTGGGTTGCGCACATTGCCTCCTATTAACCGTTTATTATCCTTCATTTATGATCCTTTACGGAGGGAATAATTATTATTTTCCTTCAACTTCTCTGAAAAGATTTTTTGATTCATTTGATACCAAGTTTCAGTTTTCCAAGAATTTCACTGGAGGAATTTGATGTTGCTCCTTCTTACTTTAAGTCGTTTAGAGTTGTAGGAAATATTTTTTTTATTAATTTATGTTAACTTCTTCAAAATCACGGTAATCTATAATTATTTTCTGCATTGATCTTAATATCTTAATTTATAAAGATCACATATTTCATAAATTAAACGGATAAGCTAAGGATATTTATCGGTTATAAGTTCCATCTTTTCGAAATAACCTTCATTTTGGGATCAATTCAAATTTCGTTTATGTTGTTTTCTGATTATATAAATGGATATTTAAAGCTACTTATTGTTTACAATTGAAAATGCATTATGGTTGCTTATTAATTAGATTTGAAATGAGTGTTTTTTTGTTCCATGTATTACACAATCTGTAATCAGTTTCGATGTTTATTTCATGATAGCAGACCGTTATATGTTTCGTAATATAAAACTGATCACATTAAAATACTATATGTTGTGCTTCATTAATGACACTGTGTGGTTAATTAATTGCATTGTAACACCAAAGTATCTGTTAGTGCTGGTTCAGAAATATTTTGGCCAACTTACTGTCTCTATCAATGGACTTGGCATGAAATTAATTGTTCTAAATATGTGAATATTTTATTTTTTTAAACCAAAGACATTAAAGTAACGAGACATTTTCAGAATGGCTACTAACATATATATATATATATATATATATATATATATATGTTCACTTTGTCAAATGATTTGAACGTAGGTGATTAGCTCCTGCGTGTTGCTACGTCTACTAACATGCCGGTTCACTTTGATAATTTCTGTGATATTATCGGGATACACCATCCATGATTTCAGCCACTTTGCTTGCACTATCAAAGAAAAACTAAAATATGCCAAATTTTCTTTGCTTATTTCTATTTTGACATTTTGTAACGTATAACTAAATAGACCAAACAAGAAACAGCAAAAGATTACCTTCCCAACTAGCATGAGTGTGAAATCATTTGATGAATACTTTATGAGATCACTGCGGCCATCTACCAAAACAATAATCAATTTCTTTTTCTTTAGCCTAATATACATGTGTATGTATGTATAATATAATGTCTACTTACATGTGGGAGCGCGTATGTATATATGCATGCATGTAAATTTTATTTCATTTATAATTTTGTAGAGCAATTGAAACCCTGCTTCAGTAAGTTAAAAGCATGCTCAAATCCAAATGGCTATTCTCTCACTGATGCAGTCATCCTGGACCCTCTGGGTCACAAAAGGGAGCTCCCTTCTCTGAAGCACCCTTACCAACAAACGCAGTCGAAATATTTCTACCTTTTGTTGCATGCTTCCTCTGCCAAGATCTATTCACTGCGGTGTGCAGTTTGGGAGTTTTGAATGAGTATCATCTTTGGAAGAAGGGGACAGTGAGTCAATTCATTCCACTCCTTTGTCGGCGAATGTTTCAGAACTTTTGGTGGAGAATGAGCTTTTAATTATATACATATATACCAAGGGGGGCCCACCATCTAATAATATGGTAATCAGCTTGCACCCGAGACTCAATTCCGCCTGCCTAATCGATCATTGCCGAATCAATAAGCTCACATAAGGCATACATAATGAAACCTAAAATTGAAGGCTGCGGTATTGATGCGCCTGTTTTTAAAAAGAGTCGCCGTGTTTGTGTAGTTTTCAAGTAAGAAAGTAATATTGGTGACGAATTTTGAAGGAAAAGGTTTCTTATTTTGAGTATCCATTGATATAATAGATAGCCACTCATTAATGATAACATCTTAAATCATAGTAATATTTGTGTTTATAGATTTAATTGATTATTTAATGAATATTTATTTGAAAAAATGCATGTTTAGAAATACAATAATAAAGTGCTGTTAATGATTGGACGTGACTATAGGAATTGATTCTAAGTAAAGATCATTTTTGATTATTGTGTAGTCACATCGTCTATCAGTTTGTAAGCAATTCAGCCATAACAATCATGTACACATTTCGTAAGGTTGGACCACAAGTCATGGGTTTGATCCTACACTCAATGGGCGCTTCTGTCATTTGCAATCGAAACCTTCCTGATAGCAATTATACGTTGTATACTAAAATTTCTTACTATTTTAGGCTGTAATAATATCCACTCGCAAGCTTCATTTATTCTTAACGGATATGTATGTTGGCTGTGATGGAAGATATTTTAGGTATATTAACAAAGAATCCGCAAATTCTTTGTTCAATTGTATTTAATTAATCAATTATTGTAGTTAACAAGTTAATGTGACATTAATGGCCATGTAACTACACAATAAACCTTCTGCATATTCCAGTAACTTTAATTAAATTACGTCGAGATGATATCTTTACCAATGTAATAAATGATAATATAGCACCTATGAGCCAAAGATCATCTTAAGCCACTATTTGAATGGTCCCACAATTTACCCAAATGTATACCAGTAAATTTTTATCGTTATCATTATCGAACTGCACCCGTAGCGACATTTTTTAATTCCAATGAGAAATTTGTTTCCATTTGTTACCTTTGATTTTGGTTGGCCCTACAACGGTTATAATTGCTGAAACATTTTTAATTATTGGTTTTCAATTGTAAAAAAAAAAAAAAAAAAAAAAAAGAAAAAAAAACCTTAAGAAAAAATTTTGACAATTTATAATTAATAAACCTATAATAGAACATAATAGTAGACAACGCCATAATAGTAGATAAACAAATGAAACCAAAATAATTTACATGCAGAAAATGAAAGTAGAACGATATAATTGTATCTCAAACATTTATTACAAAAGTATAATGGTAGGAAGTATTTTCTCTTTCCCTTAGTTACTTATAAAAAAGAAAATTTTTGGAAATAAATTTAAAAAAAAACATATTAATATACGTAATTTTTTTTTTTTTTTGACGAAATGCCGTATTTTGACTGGAGCATATTTTTTTTCCCCTTACAGTGTGTTGTAAAATGTCTTTAACAATAGTTCTTCTAAGTTATTAGTAATAGCTTCTAATTCATCATTCAAAGACATTTAAATGATAATAATTCTCAGAATAAACCATATATACTACAAAATTTTTAAACCTTATTATTAATAATAAAATTATTGTTTCAATATATAATTGAATTTCTAACCACAGGAAAGATTTTTAAGTTTTGATAATTTTATGTCAAATTTCGTTTAGCGTCGAAAAAAATAAGAATTTTTGAAATATTAATTACATAAATATTATATATAGTATTTTGTTTCTCGTAAATATATACAAGTATTTTTAATAATAAAAATTTACAAATTATTAATTCAGTTCTATGCTTCTATAATGAAGATTTAGCATTTTTAAACTATATATTGCTTGAAAAATTTTTAAAAATTTTTTTCACAAATAATTTAAAAGCAATTTGATATATTTTGTTGTTTATTCATGGATGTAGAAATGTAATTAATGAATAAAATATTTATATCCTTAAATTTTTAAATATAAACCAATTTTATAACTTCATTTTTTCCCCAACACTTTTCATTTTTTCCTAAGTTTTATACACATAACCTGTTCTTCCTTTTTTAAAAAAGACATTTTTAACTATATTAATTTGATACAAAAATGTGAATTCAGCTAAAGCTGTTGTGTTACATTTCGATATTTTTTTACTTTAAATATTCAAAGTCATGTAGAGTGACCCGACTCATTCGAGTTTATATAATTTTATATAAAAGTGTTTTAAATTTCTTTTAATGGAACCTGTGAGAAGCATTCCTATAATCAGAATTTCTACTTGGCAATGATGCTAAACATAGGAGCTGCTTTTATATAAGAATCATTTAGCTCTAAAAGACATATTTATTTCCAAAGTTTTGAATAATTTAAGTCCTAAAAGTTTTATTTAGTTTGTACAAACGCTGCTTATTTGTCTTTTAAAAAGATGTTTTACAGATAACAAGTTCATGTCCTCTTGTCTCAAACGAGGACATCCGGAAAAATCCCAAGTACTTACTTTCTTTCTCAGATAGATTTGAATTCAGAGAGCTAATACGTAATACCTTTCTACTAGTTTGGCTTAGATCAAACCTGAGATGTCCTACCATAAAAAGGTGGTCTTATTAGGCCATTTAAAGACCGAAGCTGTTATTATTTGCATGGTAATATTTGTAAGCAACTTTTACTTCTCATATTGGTATTTAAAAATCCAATAATCTTTCGAATACTAATATCCATTCTGACCAGCGGTTACTATTAGCTGTCACTTTTGAGAAATGAAATAACGTCGTCATAATCTTTCTTATATTGCTTAAATTGAGAACGCGGTGGCATACTCCAAACTAGATAAACCAGCGTTTCGCATGAAGACAAATGGCGGTGACAAAGTAATCTTTCATTCTTCCATATCAGTACCTTTGAATAAGAATCTGGACTTGTCCTCTAAGAGCAAAATAATGTTCTGGGTCTGTTAATAAGCGCCGATTTATCAAACGCGCATCTGATATAGCTTTTCCTGCAATAAATGACCTACCAGCATTGCGAACCAGAAGTGCTTCGTCAAAGTAATTCATGTATGAATTTATTGCGAATGTATGTTTCTGATCTCTGCGATGGGATGTAGTATTAATCTGCCTTATTCGTGTAGCGTTAATAAATTTGATACGCTCTATTGATAATTTCAATAAATACAATAAATCAAAAGAAATATATGGTACTTACTGTAGAATCAATATGATATTCAATTATGTTAGATATTTTATAATTAACCACATGCTAAAATAATTATATATATATATATATATATATATATATATATATATATATATATATATATATATATATATATATATATATATATATCTATATATATATATATATATATATATATATATATATATATATATATATATATATATATATATATATATATAATCTTCTGTTTAATTTTAACGTATTTGATTAAATAATTATGATTGTTTTATATAACTAAATTAATTGCACACGATATGGTATTATATTTACATAAATTTATTTTGTTAGTCTAAGTGTTATACGATGCCTGTTATTCATTAGCTTGTATTTACGCGAAAATACTTAAATTTTTCTCATATTTCACAGTTGCAGTTACAGATTTTTTATATAAAACTTCTAACTGTTGAATTTTTCGCTGTATATCTGATACAATGAATAGCATTGGGATTCCATTCTTTCATCATTTGTTAATATAATCTCCAGAATTTTCAATTTTGTACATTATTTTGAATGGTTTAGGGTATTTTAATTTTTTGTCGAATATAGTTTTTTGAAAGCAATTTTTTTAAATAAACTTTTCTTTATGTGAAATTGCTTTATTTAAAGCTATTGTGTATGAACTCTCCTTAAGGTTAATTTTGTATTCATTTACTGAAAGCTTTTTCTGGAAAAAAAAGAAAATTGGGAAAAAATGTACTAATATTATCTTAATGGATTAAATATTCCTTAAGGAGTTCTAAAAACAGAATGGTTTTTGATGTATAAAAATGGACTATCTTGTGTTCAGTGGGTTAGCATGTCATTTTGAGAGGACATTGAAAGTTCCTTAGAGAAGCATTTTGCTCTATTAGTGTGGTGTAATGTAGATGGAGGGGGCCGTGGTGGCCTGGTTGGTTGGGGCGGCGTTCTCGTTGCCAATAGGTGGTGAGTTCGAATACCGGCTTAGCCGAAGATCCGTCGTGTTCACTAATGGCGACTGGGGTACGTTAAATCCGTCGGCTCGCAATGTCCTCCATGTTCCCATAACAAATTAATACCTCTGGGGTGGTTGAAGCCAGGCTTTGGAGCTCTACTGGTTTCAATCTCTAAATTGGAAGTTTCAGGTGGTGCTGTCATCTATGAGCCAAAAGTCGTACTTCCACCTTCGAATGAGGGTGCACTATTAAAAAAAACGGAAGACGCTCCCTCTCTGACTTCATTCGCCTAGTCTCTGTAACGGGCGGGCTTGGCGCCGCTAAGTGTCATTAACAACAACGTTGATGGAAGAGTGCCACCTCAGATATCGGTCCTATTATTTTGCAGTGGTTCATATATATGAAACTGTTACTGAGTTGTACTTTAAATATGCATCTATTTAAAGTACTTTCGTTGGTGTAGGAGATTGGAGAGGAGATCGCCAAGTCAGATTTCAACATTTTTACTTGAAATATTTTTTTTTTCATCAGAAAGCTGATAATATGCGGAAGATATAAACAGCCAGTAACTTTTATTAATTTCAAATGCCAGGACATATAATTATGATGTCTTAGGCCTCGCCTTTTAGTACAATGAACTCAATTTAAGGCATCCTATGTGGTGAGTGTACCATAATTTATCCCGAAAGTGTGCCGCCATTTAGAAGCAAGGACCAAGCGGAAGACACACATACTTACTCCGAGATATACCACTTCACTTGGAAGACATTGCTACCACAAACTATTTCACGTCCACCAAGAGCCACTAGCAAACACGACGGATCTGCTGGGACAGTATAAAACTTATTACCTCCTAATTTGTGGGAATGACGTCTTCCTCAACGAGGGCAATCCGAGCTCATAGCCATAATATATGATCATAAAATATATATTCTTCATATCTGATGTTTTTAATTTCTATGTTGTATGTATTAAATAAAACAAACGCTATTTTTCCTTTTACAAATTACATCTTAAAAATATATTTTTTAAAAATAAATATTCCTAACTAATATCATTCCCTAGTTATTTTAAGAATTTTTCATTGTATACTGTTTTATTTATCAGATAGAGCGACTGAATTATTCCCTAGAAACATTTCTTGCCCATGTTTTATTTATGTATTTTTCTATCTTAATATATAGACTGGTTGGATAACAAACTGCAAATGCCTTTGACACGGTCAGCAGCTGTTATTCCCCGGTGGACGGGAAATAGATGTCTCTTTGACAGTGCGCGTTATTTACTTCAATTTCATCTGTCACGGACGATGCGACAGAAAGATGGATTCCAAACTCAAAATTTGTTGTATTCTGACGTTTCTCAACCTATATTTGTATTTATAAAAGTATATTTTTATATATCTGACATATTTGAAAATCAACCGTATATAGCGATAAAATAAACTGATACTTTTACTTTTTTGTATATACCTGCATGTGATCCTTATTTCATTCCCTTTATTGGCTATTCATGACAAAGATTTGAGAATGAATTTCTCTTTTCATATGAGTAAATTCTCTAATGGAGTTTTCGATTTATTTTATTTATTTTTTTTTGTGAATTGTAATTTATATATTTTTCAATTAGGGTTTTTTTATATTATGGCAACAGTAATTATGACTAATGCTATTAGGAAATACAGCTTAGTCAATTATCTAAAGGATTTGTTTTTTGTTTTTTTTTTAAAAAAATATAGAATGCTATATCTTCGATTAACACATAATTTATGCTAACTTAAATTTAAACTACCCCAAAAGAGAGAGAGAGAGAGAGTAATATGTGTATTCTCTTAAAATGATTTCGAAAATTTTTCTTTTCTTTTCTTTTCTTTTCTATTTTTTTTTTTTTAATTTTTTTATTTCTAACCAGAGGTTAAACACAAGCTTCTTGTTAATTTTATTTATCAATTTTGAAATTTTTATTACCATAATTTTTGTAATTTGCTTTTCCCGCAAAAAGTACGACTTCTCACAATAAAAAGCATAACTGCATTGATGGTTTTTGCTAGCTGCAGTTGACTGGTAAAAGAAAAGTGCCTCCTGAGTTCAATAAATAAAGGGTTTTCTACTTTACTCCGTCGAGGATCGTCGTGTTTAGAAGGCACGCTGGTAGTTTAGTAGGGCCGAATGTTCCATTACCACCACAGCTGTGTTTGAGAAACTTCGTATTTGGTGTGCTATAGTATGGAGATGAGGGTGATAAGTTAGATGTTGACTATTTCACTTGATTATTTTTCAAAATGATGAGACGGCTGGCTATCTTTAATGGATACATTAGCCAGAAATGTACCGTATCAACCCAATTTAATTTGGAACTGCTTAATCATGCACAAAGGCCCAGTAACCTAAACAAGAAAGAAGATTGCTTGTTTGTTGCAATACTTTATATTTGTCATTTAGATTATGATTTTATTCGTGAATCTTAGGAGTATTCAAATGAGATAAAGGGATTACTTGTGCCGTTATAAACTTGATTCGTTATTAATAAAAGCTTTTGTAAGTCTCATTTGAGCATCAGCGAGTAATGATTTTGTAGGGGCCTTTCATTAATAGATGACCGTATTATATATCCCTTGTAAGGAGGAAACCCGAAAACAATGGAAGCAAATCACCCATCCTTATAGGTTGTACTTTGTGACTGAACATGAAATTTGCCACTGTATAAAGCAGGATTCACCCACTGTTCCACGATATGTTAAAAGGATTTATTTTTCTGTATTGATTATTTTCTGTATCAACAGGGAGTATATTTTGATACTCACATCTTTAACTTATTGGAAGCTTTAAATAATGTATAGACTTTTGTTATAATGTAGCTGGCACTGTTCCTCATTTAAATGAAAAAGTTTGTTAAAGTTTTAAGTGTAGTTGTAATAATGTATGGAAAGTTCCAGACCTTTCCTTCATTTACTTACTTATCTTTCCTTCACTGCTGTAATGTAATGTATTTGCTAATTTTAAATACTTGATACTAAATACTAACTACTTGATGTAATGTATTTGCTAATTTTAAATATATGCTGTGTTAGATGCGGATAATTTAATTTTTTAGTTAATGGGAGGGTTTCTACAATGCGTGCTCAATTTTGTTTATACATTTTATTGTATATATAGTTCATAAAATTTTACACGCTTTATCAGCTTCATATTACGCTTTTAAAAGAAATAAAACATTTTCAGGATTTGGTTGATTTAGTTTATAAAATTTAATTTCTTATAAAACAGTTTTAATATTAGTCAATGTGGAATTAATTTGTTAGTGTATCATTTTCAGAGTAGGTTTTTGTAAAAGTTCAATCATAACTTGGAATCCACACAGAAACCATTTTTCTTTTGATTTTTTTCGTGGAAATAATCACTGAGTCAGTGTTGCATCGAGATTGAATCATCCTTTCGCCACACCCTCGCGTGCGTCTCCCATTTACCGCAAGAATTTCCGTTAATATTTGAAAGGTATTTTTCCCATTTTTTATACACTGAAACATTATGTGTGAGCAAGTGTACCACTAGAATGGATTACAAGAAAGAAACATGTGTGTCTTACTGTATCGTTTTTATTCAAAAATCTTTGTTCATTTATTGGTTACAAGAACCATAAAGATAATAAACATTTTGGGAGGATGCCAAAATCTGTTTTATATCATTTGCTGATATCGTAAATAAATGTGGTGCTACATTTAAAAACCACCAATTTTTATACATTTACTCATTCGAATATAGTAACATTTTATCCCATAATTACAGAATTTTTACTGAATTTTGGATGTCGTATTCACATTACAAACTTCTGTATGTCTTCGCTACATTAAGTGAATTCTAATCTTCCTAAATACTTATTGAATTTACACTATCGAATAATAATGCTAATGTGCATAATAAAGTATTGTGTTGGCTATGACATAAGTCGTCGGTATATAATGCCATTATAGATACATAACTAATTTTGCATTGATTGGTTTGTTTGTCCTTAACAGTCATTATTTGCTCACGAGGGCTAACTAGATTGGGACCTACAGTTAAGTAAATTCCGAACTGCTGCAAACATTCAAGCCGAAAGTGGGAGTCGAATACATGAACTGTTGAATCAAAAGCAAGCGCACTAATCATTCAGCTACCAGTTCGGTAATTTTGCTTTGAAAAATAAGTCCAGTTTTTCAAGTATGAAATGACTGTTTTGAAAGGAAGCAATGTTTTTAAATCAAAATTCAAGTTTTGGTAGGAAAAATACTTGAAAATACAACACTGCTTTACACTTAATTCTTATGTTGGGTATTAAATGGTATGAATAGGACTTTTGATACTTATATTCCCAGTATTTATATATTATTATTATCATCTTGTTTTGTTTTAAATTAAATCCTTTCAATTGTGCGTTTATTTATTTATTTTTTTGCAGTTATACATAATTTTTAACTTGCTGATGCAAAATATTCGTTTTAATGATAAATCCTCAGATTCGTAACAACGCATAAACTCTCTTATTTCAATCAGTCAATGACCTTTACATTTATCTGATTTTGCCAGAGGGGAAAATTCGAGGGATTCTTTGGAGGCCGTTCACAAAAATTGATTGCTGTTCTGAGAAAATGGGTGTTTTTTGTTACTTGGAAATAGATCTGATCTTTTATGTCAATCCAACTAGTGCAGTTCTTCCTATCAGATTTTGGATTTCTCTTGATAGGGAGGAGATTTGTTGAGTAATGTCCAGAATTTCTTTCCCCCAGGAGCTTAACCCACGTGGCATCGACAGATCTGATAAATGAAAATACACTTATCCAATTTTCCCTTCTTCCTCATCATCTTAAATGAGAGGGAAAAAAAGATTTTCTGAAATTGTGTTGTTCCACTTTAGAACCGAGTAAGTATTTAGTTCTAGCAATTACATCTTTTGGAAAGGGAAACTTTTTCTATGAAAGAAAAGAATAAAATATTTCCATCTTGTGGGCAAAAGATTGTGGAAAGTGTTATACGTTTTTCTCGTAAATGCTTTTTTTAAAATTGGCGCCATCAAATAAATATGACAGAAGTCAAAAGAATGCATTGTCATTTCAAACTACAGCCAGGAAGAAATGGCATAATTTTTCATACTTAGTCTTACCATGAACTGTGGAAATTGTTTGGAATGGATGCATCGTTAACAATCGAATGCCTTTCTTTCTCAACTAAAGCCCCAAATTATGTTAGCTAATAATTATTATTTTCTAAATTTTAGTACCTTTCACGTCTTTTCTTATACATTTTGCCAACTTTTTTAAGTACAGTTGCTTCCAGATAATCAGATGCAATGTATGTAACTGTTATTGAAGTTGTATTTAACTGCAGTCTATGAGGAGAACTTTCTGATTGTGGCCAATTGGTCTTACAGAATGATAAGAATTGTTTCCACATTTTGGGAACTTAATAATGTAGATGGAAAATGCCAAAGCCTCATGAGACCCTCATTGATTATAATTTGTCTTCCAAATGAAGTCCCTCCTTCCGTTATTATATGAATCTAGCCTTCTTATTATTCTATTTGTTTTTCTTTACTTAAGGTAGATTCCCCCTGATTACTGTAAATATTCGTACCTGTCGGGAAAACCAATCAATGGATTAACGTATATCGACACAATAAATCATTATATGGGACAAACGTTTTCATACGAAATCATCATTTTAAACCTCTCTGTCATTAACAGAAAAGCCTTGTCTAACATAAACCATTGTATTTAATTCCAAAAACAGACGAGCTCTAAATTGTAGTCTTTAATAGTTTAGAGCTCGTTTAGTAGTCTTTAATAGTTTAGTTAACAATCACCGTAGTCTTTTATATTTATTTAGGATCACAATTCTCTCGTCGAGTATTATTTCCTGCAGTTCTCCATCTTTTTTAAGCCTGTTGAATTATCCTTCGTGTGCAAAAAGTGTTCGTTGTACGCTATATGAATAGTATGTGGCATTCTACGTAGCATGTATGTGTTAGGTGATCAATCTAGATGGTTGGGGTTTGAATTGTAGGTATTCTACCTAGCATCAGTGAGCTTGATAAAGTAGAACATGTAATCTTTTTTTTTTTTACATAAAAAGTAAAGATCAGAGAAGTGAAGCACATCATTTGCCTCGGGCAGTGACTGGGAAAGTGAGCACATTTTCCCTCATTGAGTTGCTGGAGCTCCGTGGGGCTGTGACATGTCCACATCAATCTGTGACGTCTAAAATCCCTCCGCAGCTGTGGCGTGGATATGGAGAAGTAGATGCCATTTCAGGTATTCCCTCATCAACTGAACGTGATTTAAAATTATGAGGCGCTAGTGATGGGCGAGTATTTCAAATAATTGCACCACTATTCCAATGGCCTGCACCACTATGTATATCTGTATATAAAAAATAAGATAAATGTTATAATAATTTTGTAGCTTTATATAACCAGTTTTTTATTCTTTTTATGGCATATATCGGCAATTAATAAAATGTGAAAAAATTTATAAAATTTCTAATGACAAATAATGGACGTTCTGATTTGTAAGCGATATTTGGGTGGGCAAAAGAACTTGTGAATGCTGCCATCTTGACTCACCTGTTTCAAAAGAGACAGCCTGGAGAAGGAGTCAACAATCATAATTACTTGCAGCATGAACATACAGGAGTCCTACTCTGGAGGAATAAAGATAATTGTGGACTTTTGTGAATCGTTTATTGCGTTAGGATACCGTTTATAGTTTCTTCTAAAACTCTCTTGATGATTTAAAAATTTAAATTTTTGGTTATTTAATTTCTGATTCAAGGCTGCAAAATATACAATGTGAGAATAAATTATTCATTCCTTTTGAAAGGGCTATACTTTCAAAACTATTGCTCCTGTTTTTTATCATGTGTGTACTCATAATATTTTTGAAAATACTACCCTTTTAAAATGAAGGAATCATTTATGCTAACCTTGAATTTTATATCCAGAATAAGTAACATGGCACAAAAAAATTGTTTTCTTCTCTAGAAGAATATTCTTTGGAACATAATTTATATATTTCGAAGTGTGTACAAATGTAATCAAGGATAAGAGAAGTATGGTAAAGGAAATAATACTGAGGTGATATTTATATATAATTTTGTGAAATATATTTCGAAATGTTCGGTATATATTACATATTTAATGAAGTGCAAATCTTTTCATATGTATTATGATTGAAAACAATTATTTATTGAAAGATATAATGAAGGCTGAGTGGTTCTAACTTGTTTGTAAAAAGTTTAAAATTAATCCTAACCTTTCATAAAATGTTTTAAATTGTGATAGCAAAAACATTTTTGTAAGATATACTAAAATTTATTAAGTGACTATTTCTGTGCTATTTATTTATTAATAAACTTTTTAAATATTATTTTGAAATTTATTATATTTTCAAAACACTCAATACTTTTTTAGATAAATTTAAATTATTTTTATCGGTAAAAAGATTCAGTCTATAAAGTTTAAGAAAGGGTAATTTATTTGTGGTTTATATTATTAACCGAATCATAATATATTTTTTTGCTATACGCTGTTTGTGTTTGTATAGAAAAATTGATATATTTTATTTCGTTAAAGGGATAAAACAATAAAATATATCAGTTTCCTTTATCCAAGTTCTCTGAAATATTTATATATGTATATATACATTTTTAAATTGAAGGAGCTGAAAGTAACTAATTACATTAAATTTAAATTGATTGATTTCATTCGATTACTTATAAAAATATTTTCATAATGAAAAGTATTTAAATTGTTTATTTTATAATAACATTGGCGTGCGAAAGAATGTCAGCAAGCAATTAAAAAAGAATATTAATTAATATTTAATTTAAAGCATATTTTAACAATAAGATTATACATTTTTTTCTTTGAGTAAAATTATAACTTCTTTTCTCATTTATATTATTTTAATTACAAATTTAAATACAGTTTTAACCATTTAAAATTTTAAGCTGAAATTTAAAATTATTTATTCGTAGGTTTTTTCAGATAATTTTGGCTACATATAATCGAATTACAGTCAAAACTACATCTCATCTATTTATAAGCTTATAAAAATCAGCTTTGTGTACCTTTTTCCTGGGAAAGGACTTAGTTTTCTCAAATATCGGAGAAATTCTCCACGTTTTATTCTTCGACGTGTTGCCATTCCTTGCCTAACAAGATCTATTGCCGCGTCAGCTGCCCTTAACTGCTGCAGGGCTATTTTTAGAAACTTTCCTCCCTCTCTCATAGTATTTGAGAATATTCGACGAGAAGAGACTGTTTTACGTGGAAATTGCTGTTTAAGTCACTTCTAGTTTCCTCGGCCGTTGTTCTGAAATGTTATCGTTGCGTTCTCTTGATTTTACTTTCTTATAAATTCCATTTCTGTGCAAATGGGATAAAGATTTTTTTTCCTCACTCTCTCTACAATGATCGATTTTCGCTAGTTAAAGAGTAATATAAATTGTATTTCTTTGTGCAACTGTGTATCACGTAGTAATTTACAATCGTGTTTATATTGATTTGAATTAATGATTTATCTTCACTCGTTCTTAGTGACTTCAATGTCAGTTAATAAGGACTTATTTATAATAAAAATTAATTATTTGAATCTGCATAGACTTTCACTCGTTTGCCGTGATTTATATTTCATCCTGTTTTTATGTACTTCAATAGTTAACAGTGGCTTGTTATATTGTAATTTAAAATTGAATTTGTTTTGATCTGAATTTATAAAGATCGATTGACACTCGTTTTGATGTAGTTTCAATTGCAACATTATATGTACTTTTGTTTCTCAACAATGACATTGAAACTTAATAATGGATTTATTTTGATTTGAACATTCAAACATTTTTTTCTCTGGTTTTGTATACACAAATTGTGTTGCCTTCTATAGGCTAATTAGCTGATAATTACTTATTGCAATTTATCGAATTTATTTCTATTTGTATCTAACAAAATCCATTTTCTCTAGTCTTAGAGTGTACTAACATGCAGTACTTTGTACACTTGTTGTCTAATGATGACTTATCATAATAGTTTATTGCCTATTTCATATAATTTGGATCTACTAAAATTGGTTTTCAACCATTTAGAAGTGATGTAAATAATATTACTTTTAATTCATTGTTGAATAGTGATGATTACGTTATTGTAATTCACAATCGATTTGATTTTATTTGGATTTACCAAGATTGATTTTTATTCTCTTTGGAGTGACTTCAACTACATTGTCGTTGGCTTTAGAGACTAGTGTTTCATTGTTATCAAATTTATTTTGGTTTTAAATTCAAGAAGTTGAACTCTCGCTATCATTTATTAAAATAAATTCATTCGAAACGTATTCAGTGGTTGTAGAGGGCTTATGTGTTCTTGCTTTATATATTTACTCTAGTTTTATACTCCTTTTACTTTTGCGTAATTAAAATGAAATCTGGGAAACTTCTTTTATCTTCAAATCAAATTTCTTACCTCTTTGTGAGTAATTTAAGGGCCGGTGTATCAAGTGCTGATCTGATGATCAAAAGAATTGTTGTAGTGTTCATCTGTGTATTCATTCAATTTTTCATCCAAAACTATCTTGTAATTCTTAAGCATTAACGTTAACCGATGTATATACAGAAAGACAATTAAGGGCTAAATGCTGTTGTTATGCTCTATTGGTTGTCCATATACATTTTTATAGTTCTGTATACTTAGAAAGCGAGAATTCCCAAGTATCAGCACTAGCAGAGATATATGCAATTCTCTTCATCTGTTGTGACAACAGTAACATTGCTGTGCCGTGGTATCCTCCTCCATAAAGGTCTGCTTACACACTCCGTACGATCCGAGTTCTAATTAACAATATGACGTCATCAAGACGAGAAATCAGTTTCTCGAAAAATCCATCCGAGATTGCAGTTTACATGTTGCGATTTCTCGGTGTCGATATTTTAACTTCTAGCGTAGTTTCACTTTTGATTTTCATTAATTGCTATTTATTTACAGACGTTGTGACATTAGAATTCAATTATTTCAATTATATATATATATATATATATATATATACTTTTTTACGTGTAATATGTACTTTAATAATTAGAAAACAACATTAAAAATATTGAAATAAAATTTGCTTTAATTAAAATATTTATAAACATTATCAATATATTAATAGAATGTCTCAATTCCTTCATTTCTTTTTGTATGAAAGAAATCTAATGCATACCATAAAAACTTAATTCAAGAAATGAACAATATATTATAATTTGCAACGTAATCAAGCATTTTTTATGAATAAGTTTTGTATATAATGTAAGTTATATTATGATGTTAGTGTGAGAAAGTAACTTTCATTGCAATCATAAGAAATAACATTAAAAATTTTGATTTTACTATTCATCAAAATATCTAGCTGGTTATACAGAAGACAGCTTTTTTTCACAGTAAAAGTAATTGCATGTTATAAAAGGGAGAAATTTCGATTCAACTCTGTATGAACAGGACTCTTGCCTTATAAGTGATTTTAGAAACTATTTTCAGCTAATAGAAGATTAATTGGTTTTTATGAATGACGATAAATAATTTGTCCCGTCGTAAATTTTTACAATCCTCGGTAACTAGTCCGTCTTTGGAATTGTATTTTCACCTGAACAACACACAGCAAAGCTGACGTATAATCCTTTAGCCAATTTCTAAATATTTTTGGCAACAAAGAAATGCTGCCATGATTGTGTAATTGAGACATGATGCCTTCAAAATCTCCTTAATTAGAAATTATTGAAAATATTTATGCATCTAAATGGTAAATTTAAATTTGATAAATAAAAAATGCATATATAGAACATAATGTATTAGCGCCACCGCAACTATTTTCGCATCAAAACTATTAAATTAACGCTTAATATATTATTAGAAAATGTATTTTGCTAATCATGAAGTGTTTTCTAATAATTAGGAAAAGAAAATTTCTAATTATATGGAAATTTCTTTGAAATTCAATCGGCTTAAAAAGCGGTGGTGGTGTTAATACGACCGCCGCTTTATATACTTATATATACTTGAAATATTAAGATTTTTAAAATATGTATATAAGAACATTAATTAAATAATACGAAAATGGAACAAAATGTTCTTAACTTCTTCGTGATGGCTTAAATACTAGAGTTGCTACAATGGAATTTTCTTTATTATTATTCTTCATCTCTATGACGTAATAAGAAACAGGTTGCCAGATAAACAAGAAAATCTGCTAAAAAAAATCACCAAACTATGAAACTGGCATGTGAGATTATACAGCAGGCATGCCCAACGCATTAACATAAAGAAATTAGGCTCTTTGAATATTTGACAAGTATACTCCTTCAAGTATACAAGAAGGAGTATACTCAAGCTCATGAAAATGACTACAAAACAATTTTTTTTTAACCATTAAAGGCTTTATTACTCTGTTCACCAATTTTAAGTCATTTGTGTCATTCGTAATGAATGTGGCATATGACTAACAATTATAAATTTATAATATATTTTTTATGAAGAATGTACTGCATTGGCAGTAACGAAATTTGTTATTTTAAATGTGGAGCCAAGTTAGAGAGAACAGATTTCGATCCAAACAAAACCTAAGACTTCTATTAATAGAATATGCGGTTGCTGAATTTTTCGTTTGCTGCTGGTAAAGAATGTTGATTAGAGAAGGGTGTTGACTATTATCTGATAATAATTTAAAATAACCACTCATTGTCCGGCTGCGGCTATATGCCGAGCATTTGCGAATTCTTTCACCTTGTATAAATAAACATCAAAAGTTCAAATAAAAACCAAGTGTCTGCATTAGTTCATCTTTGTCTTATTGCACAAAAGGAATATATCTTAGAGAAATGCTTTATATAAAGAATTTCATTTGGGTTACAATACTGCTTCCCTTATGAAATAATTTTAAAATCAATTGTATTTCAAACTTTGTTATAAAATGAAACACATTTTTTAAATATTTGCTTTCCGTATAAGCATTTTAAATATGATAGTTCCCAGAAAATTCAAAAGCGTTATAAACGGCAAAAGTATATGTATTTTAAGTGTTGATTTTAATAGCTGAAATTATGAGTAGGAATGGTATATGCTGAATTAACCCTTGACACACATATATACCAAACTCCTTCCTTCTTGGTCCACTGTCTACCGTTAAAAAGCTTTAAAGTGTACTATCAAGTAGCTTACCCCTTAAAATTTGAATTTATATTGGATGCTTTGGTAATCCGTCTTAGCTTGCATTTCAAATGTTATTTCAAAGAACAGTAAAATAGAAAAGAATCATTATTAGTACTGTGTGACGTACAAAGTCGTAACGTAAATGTGGAGAGGAGGCTACCAGCTCAGGTGGGACTTCGTCACCTGACTGTGGTTCAAAATTACCTGGCGCTTTGTGATAGGCGAGTTTTCCGTTAAACTTTAGGCACAGTCCGGCGCGCGCCTGCACCATTAGGTGTGTATGTCAAAGCGTTCTAAATTGCTGCTTAAAATTGAATAGCTTACATATACACAAACAGTCAGTTTAGCCTTTATGCACTGGCAAAACACAAACAGCGCAATGAATGCGTACAAAATACACAGAAACTACTCCTTGAACCAAGCGAGAAAATTACAGTAAAATTGCACTGGGTTCCAGCGCATACAGGTATCATAAAAAATGGGGAAGCTGATAAGGCAGTAAAAAGGGCAACACAAATGTTGACATTATAAAGCTACCACAATCACGACTAAAATATCTAGTTCTTATTGAAATCCTCAAATAGTGGCAATATGAGTGGGACACAGCAGACACTCAACAAATGTTGGGCACGGATATTTCCAACATTTGTTCACAGGTTGGGGAAAGCCATTACAGTAGATTGCATATGTGGGGAAGAAGGAAATCCACAACACTACGCATCCCACTGCCCAGTAACATCATCATTACACTTTAACAAACCGACAGATGAGAACTTCCCAGCATGGAGTGATTTAATTATTACCAATAAGATAGCACAAAGTAAGCTTATTGAAATAATTAGGAAGCTAGAAATATTGAAACCGATGGTGGTAGACGTAGATAATAGTTAACTCCCTGTCCTCAAAATCACACATACAAACGCAAACAACAAGGCATACTTCACCTAATTGATTAGTAACGAAACAGTACACACAAATTCATATTGGCAGACCTCACCATCTTGATAATAAGGCATGCCTCACCTACTTGAGGAGTTAACCACCATGCAGTGGATATGTGACAACCCTGACAGTGACTAAAAGTAGATCCCAACAGCTATTAACTGACAACGCATAGAAGCAAGACCAAAGCAGAAGGCACTCTCTCATCAAGAGTGACCAACTGATCTAGTGATCAAGATCGAGCCTAGATAAAGACGGGAACCGTGAACCTTTCCACCACGAACTTTGTGTTGTGCCTGTTTAAAAGATAGTGTTCATCTAGAGACTCTGTCATATATTTAGCCGGCCACAACATAATAGTTCTCAGACGGCTAACTATTACTTTATTTTAATATATAAGTGACAACTCCGCTAATGTGGTACTTCTTCGCAAGAACTTTTGTGCGCGTGTATCAAGAGCATCCTCGCCAGCTGAACCACAGAGTCAGCGAAAGTGTTTCCAGGCGTGCTCATACGAACTTTGTATTCCACGACTTGGAAACGTCACACCGCGGACTCACCAATAGATTAAAGCACAATGACGCGTCGTTGTTCCAAATTCTGGTCATCTGGAAAGAAGGACACATTAATTTAAAGACAACCTTCAAAGGGCAGACTTCGGCTCTCCTTGTAATAGCAGTAGAGTTGCCAGTCAGCTCGGAGTGGGTGCTAGAGGTTTTCTAGGTTCCCTCTAGCTGCACGTGAATACAGCCCACTTTTTCACAAAGTCCCCCTAGAGGGCATACCTTCTCAGCCCACACTTGTAAAGGTGACGCTCACTGCGTGAGCCTCACATCGATCTTGGGTTTTGTATCGTTATTTCTTTAGACTTAATAAATGAAAGTGATGCATACATGTTGGGTTGGTGGGTGGTTCGTCTGGCTTATTCCGGTATCGAGCCGACCGTCTTCCAGAGACTAGCCATACCATCTGCTGAGTGGAGCATTGACTCGTCTGGAATGGTTGTGTGTTTTCCTTGTTTGCCGGAAGACTCGGTGCCTTCCCTCGGTTGTTTCGCACGGACACCAAAGGCTTTACACTCGCTTCGCGAGTAGGCCGTTCGCCTGCGGCATCTAAATTGAATAGCTTCCAGTAGCAGAATGTCATTTTATTCCTTTTTATGTAATACGTAAATTGCATCAGAAAACCCAAATTCATAATGAAGAAAAAATCTTGCTGATTATGGAGTTATAAAAGGATGATTTATTTAAGTAAATTAATATATCTGTTTTAGATTAAGTGTTGCGATATTTTTTAATTTTCTCTAAACGTAAAAATTTTAGGGGAAGTAGCAAAATCCATCTGTATGGTTATTTTCTTTGGAAACATTCCGATCGTGTTTATTTCTTTCATTCTATTTAGATGTTTTTCTTTTAATTCAAAATTTATGTGCTTAAAATAAAAGCACGTTTTAAAAACAATGTCCCATATTTTAATGATTTTAGAGTTTTCTATAGTTTTAATAATGTTTTTCCCGGTTTAAATAAATAATTGTAATACTGAATCATTATTTTATATTTGCTATTGTTTTAATTTCCCTGAAATAATGTGCCTTCTATTTTTGTATCTTAAAATTTTTGTGGCCGCATTATATTAGTTAAGTAAGATTTCTTTTATTCTTAATGTTAGAAGTGCTCTTTACTTGGTAACCTGATTGCTCCTTTCATTGAAAATGATGTAGTTTATAGATTCTTCATCACTTCAGATATTCCTCTACATTAAAATTTAAAAATCTTATTTTTATGATGGTAGTCGTAAAGGAATAATTTCACCTGTATTCATTTGTTTTCATATATTTGGTATTTGTATAAATTCTGTTTCTCCCAATTCTATTTATATCGGGAGCGTGTCCTAAGTCGACTATCCTAAACCAATCTCAGTTGCCGGGTGATATAATAGTCCAAGCACCAGTACAAGGAAGGGAATCGTCCTAGCAAACCTGTTCTAGGCCGCTTCCGTTAAATGAAGGGAGTGCTGCCTAGTCGTCGTCTATCGTGAGAAATCAATTACGGAACTGCTTGATCGATTACTTGTGTGCCAGCGGCGCTTTTCCTCCTGATCAGCCTTCTTGCCCCGCCTCCGCACCTCCCCCCCAGCGTTGATGTATTATGTGAGGCTCAAGAGGGGAGACGTGGAGTAGTCACTTGATTGAAATGAAACACTTGCAATTGACGCCTGCCTCCTCTTGGATTGGATTGATCCTGCATGCGTTCATATTTCTTCCTCATTTTTTGGTGTCACTTTTCTTGTGAGTCAGCGTGACGTCATATGAAGTTTACAGTATCTCCTCTTGTATAAATCAATGCTTACAGGGAACATCAAATCAAAATGACTAACATCTTAAGACGAATCTCAATTTGGATTATTTATATTATAAATAGATAGTGCTACTTTTACTTATCTACTGCGATTAATAAATTTTTTCAAATTTCTTGTAACTTGAATTTATATATTACAGAATTTTCATTGGTTTTGCCTATGCTGCTCATGGTAATAGGCCACCATCTATATTCAACAACTTAAGATCTTTCAAATTAATTTTTTTTATCAATTTGTTATGCATTTTTACTATTAGCAGTATACATGTTGGCGATAACTTGGAAAAGAAGTCGAAAACGTGTGATGCCATAATCAATAAGCACCCTTAAATTTGTTATTTCCTTATGTGTTAGCTGTGTTACTTTACATTGAGTTGTTTGAGAACAATACGAAATTTGTTGACAAATTGTCCTTCATACTTCTTAGTTGACAAGAAATTATTTGAAATCAGCGTTCACGGAACTTAATGTATTGTTATTTGAAAATTTT
>JAPDSC010164295.1:969859-986816 GCA_026290005.1 Latrodectus geometricus
ATT
The DNA here is from genome assembly GCA_026290005.1 of Latrodectus geometricus. Taxonomy (NCBI): domain Eukaryota; kingdom Metazoa; phylum Arthropoda; class Arachnida; order Araneae; family Theridiidae; genus Latrodectus; species Latrodectus geometricus. Next base: position 969,863 of record JAPDSC010164295.1, read on the forward strand.
CATCAACTTCGTCAAAAATTTAATTTTAAGAATGTCTAGATTTTTCAAAAACTTCAAATGATCTAATAAAGAAAATTAATTAGATAAATTGATTCTAAATGCTAAGAAATTTTAAGATACTAAAAATGTTTCTAAGTTTATAGAAACATATAAAAGAAGAAGTAGTACTAATCTTCCATTTTTCATTAATTAAAAAAGAATATTTTTGATGTATTTTTCATTAAAAAAAACAATTGATATGCATTAAAAAGTATAAAAAATATTTATTTTTGTACAGTGATGATGCTTCTCATTTTTCTAAAAAAATTAATTAATGCAAATGAGATGCAGTTTTTAAGACTGTTCACAAAATATATTTCTTAAACTTTTATGTTTTATTATTTTTCTGTTCTTGTAAGAAAAATATTTTATTTTAAGTGTAATGTGCTAAATGCGGAAAATAAATATATTTAAAAATTTCATGTTATAAAATTAATAATACTTTGAGAAACTTCTGAAGAAAATCTCAGAATTTTTTCTTTAAATTTATTATGTAAAACAAGAATTTTATAAATATTATATTAAAAAGGAAATTTTTTATTACAGCTGTTAAGAGTTTATGAAAGAGTTATTGAAAGTGTGATGGTATAACAAGTAAAAATTAAAAGCTAAAAGTTATTTTTACTTATTTCTCATCTTTCAATAATGAAAGTAAAATTGTCATTACTTTCTTTGTTTTACAATTATTATATACAAGAATAAATAAAACTATATGCATTGGAAACAATTGGTATGTTTTGTTAACAACTAAAATTATATTTACTTGTTTTAATAAAAAAAGAATCAAATTAGATGAGAAAAAAAAAGTTAAAGGAAGTTTATGGTATCGTGAAAAAATATTTTTCTGTATTTTAAAATATAAAGAAAAGAGTATATTTTTTTCAATGTTTTCTTATATTATTGTAATTAGACATTGTGGGGAAACAACAAGATGTGAAGTTTCGATAGCAATCCCTTAGTTATCCTAAATATTTCCATTCAGCATAAAATACCGTATCTCCAAATTTATTGTTCATGTAAATAAGAAATAAATAATTTCAACAGTAAAATAAATTTTTAAATTATATATTCGCTTAATTATTTGTCATTTTAAGTTTTCTGTAAACACATCTGCTTGAAATAATATTTGTATTTATTTATTTACAGAGATTTTGTAACTATAGTTAATGCAGAATTTTTTTTTTAATATTCTTAGTTATTTTAACTGTTCAGTAAACATTTTTGTAAAATAATCGTATTTATATATTCATTTATTTAGAGAGATTTTAAAATATATTCTATTGATTTTCTTTAATATCATTAATCTTTTTAAGCTTTCAATAAACATCTGCGAAATAATTGTATTTGGAGTAATCATATTGGGCGAAAGTAGTCCATAATGCTCATTATTGTTGTTACTTAAGAAACCAGCTCACGAATTCTCATGCTACAAATAATTCTCACTAATTTCTGGTCTCTAATAAATGTGTTTATATGAATAGATTATTTATTTAATGGGTAGCATTAGCATTTGGAGACATAAATGTGTGAGCAATTTCTCATATAGTTATAGTATCACTTAATCAATATGATAGCACTTCTGTTTTCAGAATATATGATGTACTGAGATTATATTTACAAAATCCGACTTGATTTTCCTGTTTATAAATATGTTAACAGTTCTGTACGAACAACATTATTGTCCGTATGTATTCTGGTGGATTTATTACTTATTGGAGAAAGAGGGAAAATCATTAACTTCTAATCTAGCCAAATTTTCGACGATATTTTTGATATTGATTGAGGTACTTGAAAATCTCCATCCAACTGGAATAGAATTCTACTTTGCTTACCAGAGCAGTCTAGTTCGAAGGGATTTTTTCCCCCTTCTCGTTGTGTTCAGGTGGAATAAGATCTTATTTATGAAGCTTTGTCGTAACAAGGAGGGAACTTCAACCTAACCACTAAACCTCTTCCAATTTCTTCTTTTCCTTCTAATCTACCAAAGGTCGCGGAGAAGATAAACTTACCTTACTTTAGAGATAGCCAGAATATCTCTCAGGTCATTGTCTATATCTCGTTGAAATGTTAGATTGATCCGATTTTCCAAAAATAGTGCCGGCGGGAAGTTCTCTTTGGTTGAATGGGGAAGAGAAATCCCGATGTTTCCATGGCAACGCGATAACAATGGCTCCCCAGCTTCTCTCTCTCAACCCACCCATTCGCCAGGTTCGAAAGGCCACTTTAAATCTTTTGCATTTAGTACCGCGGTCTCAGTTATAATACGGATTATTCGCCGTGTGTGTGTGTGTGTATGGTGGCGAATCGATTCTGGTACGGAAGCACATGTCCTCTTCCTTCATGGATGTTGCACTGTGGAGAGTTTCGTCGAGTGTTTTTGCTCCTACCTCAATAGAGAGGAAGGAAGGGGTGCTGGCGGGGGGGGGGGTTGTGGAGCAATTAGGCGGAAATCGCTCAAAATTTCGAAGGGAAATTTTGTATCTTATCGCCCTGAATGGAAGGCCATTTGTATGTGGTGATTGAGGTGGAATTGCGCTGGAGTTGAATGGTCCTTTCCCTGCATTGTTTGGCGTGGGTTCTTCCTTCTGAAATCGGATTGTTCTGGAAGAGCTTGTGTTTGTTTTCCTTGCTGTGGCTGAAACAAACATATTCCCGTCTGGTTACCCGCATTGTTTACCACTGCTAAAAAATGGTGAAAGATTTTATGTCGCGGAATATCTGAAATAAAATGCTCTTTGAGGAGATCTTCAGACATTCGAATGTTTTTGAGATCTCATTCTTCTATTTTGATCATACAATATATTACAATAATTTTTTTTTAAATTGATAAAAGAATGGAATAAAAATATTTCCATTATTTTGTTCTTTTTAAAATTTTTTTTATCGAAACTATATCTGTAAATGTATGTTCTTATTGAAAATTGTATGATAGTCTATTTTTATGTTAATCAGATTCTGAATTTTTTATGACTTTTCCTGTTTATACTTAAGTCTTCTAAAAGTGGCTAATATTATTGTCATGGTATCTACTAGAGATAACAATGATTCATTACTTGATTATATCATTCAGAATTTCGTTGTAATTTTTTATGTTTGTGTCAATAAACTCTCTGATATTTGCCTTTGTGTGGAAAGACTTTTATTTAAAGTAACGTAAATCATTAAATTTAATTCGCGTTAAAATCAGTTTTAAAATTTATTAAGAGCCATTGATAAACTTTAATGATTTAAACGTACTCTTATTGTGTTTTATTGCATTTCTTAAAAATATAAAATTTCAAACATTTTGTTACAAAAATAAACATGCCTTCATAACTGTTATAAATTCTATTTCCGGTGTACATAAGAAAAATTGAACTTCTAGTTTTAGTTTTAATGTTGATAAAAATCGCAAAAACTAAAAATATTTATAAAATTTCGTTTCTCTACTTCTACAGTTATAAATTTTCCGAAGAATACCCTGCGTATTTTTCTTTTTAAAGAATATTCTAATAGAATATAAGTAGGAAAAATTAATCTGTTAAAAATATTTAAGGAAATGTTCTAGAATTGAAAAAAATGAATTTTATTTTTAGTTCTAATTTTTTTTAAGAAAATGCTTTGCTTAGGAGAAATAAATATTAAAATTGAATGAGCATTTTAATTTTCTTATATATTTGATAGGTGAAAGGATGTATATTTTATTTACAGATTTTACATTTAATTAACATTAATCTTATGCATAATAATGAAAATTACATATTTAGAATACATGTAAAAAAGAACTTTTTTAATGTTTTATTATAATTCATATAATATACCGAAAACCATAAAAAGAACCATATTTTATGGTTGTTTTAATAGCCTTATGAAAACAAACGACGACAGCCAATAATAAAGTTTGCATTGGTTATATATGAAGAGTGTTCTAGTATAATTCATATAATGTATGTAGAATTACATTGGAATAACTATATTTTATGGTTGTTTTAATGGCTTTGTAAAATAACCAATGGGGCAAGTAATTTGTGTAAGATTTTTCAGGTTAGAATTCTTATTAAAAATAACAGGAACGTGCCGATAGATAGATTTGCAACGCTGCCATTCCTGGATGTTATTTTTTCCGCTATTTGAATCTTATGAAGGAGAAAAAGGTTTTACAGAGAAATTCTCTGAAATTATAAACTGCCTTCGTCCGATCCATCAATCGATTCTTAAAATAAATTGTTTTATGTAATGTAATAATAATTTGTTTTATTTATGAAAATTAAAGAAGATTTTTCAATTGAATTGCGAGTAAAATTTTTTTTCTATTGCAATACAATTTTTTTTTTAAATTGTATTTCCGTTTATATATTTAAAGTTTTCAGGATATCCTCTAAATTTGTGTAATTAATTTTCAATAGTTTTAAACCATTTGAGAATGAAAATAAATTATATTTTATTTATTGAATTGTTATAATATTTTCTATTCTTATTTAAACTTATCAAATGTACTCCATACGCGTAATCTGGATTATATCTAACAATTGAATCTTCGATCAATATATCAGGGAAATACATTATTATGAATGTTGATTAAATTTTTTATAATTAACTAATAGGGAAAAAATGGAAATTGTTAATTTTCATAATTAGATAATTATATCATCTGGGTTCTTATTATAATAAATTTTATTGTTTAGATGAAATGATTATTTCCCCTTATTTTTAATGTTTATTTGGTAATATTTATCATACATAGTGAACCAACCATACTTAATAATGTTCTTTTCTTTATATAAATAACGATAAAATGATTTTCACTGTGAATGTATATAATTTTATATTATTGTATGTGCTTGTAAATTAAATTATAAGTTCATATTTTAAATCTATCACAGCAATTTAATCAATCTCAATGCGATTTCTTATTTCTCTCTATTTCCAAAAGAAAAATATTTCTGACAGTTTGATTTTATATTCAAAATTTTTTTTTATTATATCCTTGATCCTTTTACACGTAGAATATTTTTCATTTATTTTGAACAGAAAGTATTATTGTGCTTTTTATAAAATTATTAGTTCTAAAATATGTATATTATAATGTTAAAATACTCTTGTGCTGCTTATAATACTGTTGGACTATTTTATATATTACTGTTTGTAATATTGTTAATTAATGTTATTTAGCACTTGAGCCTTTTTTTCTATCATTTTTATAAAAATACTTTTTCTAAACTTTTCCTGTTGTAGAGTTATATTCTAATATGCCATGTGGGTATTTTATTTACTATCTTTTCTGATATGCAAAACCTAAACTACATATTAAAAATTGTATTCCATAAATCGTGCTCTAATTATGTCACCAATTTATTCTAACAACATAGCTTTATCTTCCTATTTCTTGCAAAAAGCGTTTCAGTAATTAACCTTCTTATAAGAACTACATATTTTTTTTTAAAAAAAAGAGGAAGAAAAAACTACATTCTCAAGTAGACATCAAATAAATTGAGAAGCTTATTCTTGGAGGAAAAATTAATCTTCTTCTCCAACTAAAGTTTTGTTTTGGCGACTCAATCGAATTTTTTTCTTGTACGAGGTTTAAAAACCACCTTCGTCTTAGATTAAGAGAGCAAAAGGTGTAGAAAAAGAAGAAAATATTTAACTGTAAATTTGTGGGGAAAGTTCGATTCGGTTGCTGCAGCTGCAGTGGCAGGAGATATTCTCCCACTAAGCGCGAGACAAATAGGTCCTCACATTCTTTTCCCTCCTTTTGGTGGGAAAACAGTATTTTGCTCACTCTTATTTATCTCTTCCCTCCTTTTTTTGGAAAAGGAGGAGTATCTGCTGGTGTGTTTCCACTACCACTCTTGGCTGTCACTCTAGGTGGTTATTTTCGCGCACGGTATTCTTAGATAACATTTTTCACGACTCCGCGCCGAAAGCTATTAATTTCTAGATTTACAAAACTAGTCAAAGAATAGGCCCCAGTGTTTCTTGCTGTTATGGATATATAAGTATTGTTGTGATGGCAATAGAATATAGAATTTTCGTGTCTATGTAGACATTTCAATAAATTTGGAATATCATTTGATGATGTATTTTGTAAGATTTATCTTTATTAATAAATTAGTTAAAAATCTTAAAGCCGTTGCTTTATTTATGTTTTGAGGGTTAAACTTATTGATTTATTGACATTATAAAATACCGATTTTATATCTGCGGTCTGTCTCATAATTTCGTTTATTCTTTGATCCGTTCTTGTAATTGCTAATTAGTTGCTGATTATACCATATGTATATTTCAATTTTTAATGATGAAGATTAACGAAAAGTATTTATAAAATCTTTTTAATTTTTTAACAATTTAAATTTTTCGTAGTGATGAGGGCCTTTTTTAAATATTTTATTGCAACACTCGTGAAAATGCTAAACTTTTATTCTTTTTTGTTATTTTAGTAATTTTATCCTTAAATTAGTGTCTGTCTTTTATTATTTAAATAGGAGTAATAGTTTAAATTATTAAGGAAATTAAAATTAAAAACTAGATTTTAAAATGTGTAATTTTAAATAGAAAACATTAAAAAAAAAGAGGAAAAATAGAAGGAAAAGAAAATGAAGGGCATCAGAAACTTGTTCTTCAAGTGAAAAAACAAACAGTGAGATTATTTATGTAAAAATACATATGTATAATGCTCATATAATCATTTCCCGATGCATGCTTGTTATACAAAGAAGTAAACGAAAATTTGGCGATTAATATTGGCGATAAATTACAAAGCTCATATGCTATTAAAAAATATGAAAGTTGTTAATCAATTTATTTACATTAACTTATTGTTAAAGATGTGATTAAGTTAAATTATTTATGTTTTATGATGAAAATTTTGAAAAAACACCTCATTTTGTTTTAGTTAGCTTTTGTGTTGCAGCAGCCACATTTTGTTATTCACATCTTTACGGCGCCTATCTGACTATCCAAAAAAATCAAGGTTAGCCGTTGTAAGCCCCGATACCTTCAACTGAGATGAAAGGATGACAAAAAGATAGTAAAAGAAGGAATTTATGTTTGCCAAAGAGAAAATATGAAATGTAACATTAAGTTAAATAAACAACGCTGTTCTAACAAAAATCGAAAAATATTATATTTGAGAGAATTATAAATGTATTGAAATGAATTACTGGGTTTCATTTCAATACATTTATAACGTGCAATATATAATGAATTCAGTGAAAACAAGTATTTTAAAATAAACTGCTAAAATTTAGAAAAATGTTCCAAAATCGAATTTTTTTATCGTGCGAAAAGGATAAAATGTGAATGCAAAAGAAAATTATGACCTGCAGCATAAGTTTTACTAAGGACAGTCGTGGCAAAAATATATAGCTTTGCTGTAAAGACGAGTGTAAAATTTTTAAGCCACGACACCCCAAAATCATACAGATTGAAAAAGTGAACAAATAAATAAATGCACATATCTGATTTCTTTTATTCAATTTGATATTGAATCAACAATTATATAATTATAGTTTATTCACACTGTTACTTTTAATTTTGAATTAATTGTATTTAGTATGCATTTAAATACAATAAATATAAAATGTACTATTTATGAACAAAATAATAAGTTGTATTCATTCTAAGCAAAATATTGTGTTGTATGTATAAAATGTTATATTGTATTTATTTAACAATGCTATAAAAGAAAAATATTTAAAAATACCAATTTGTTTTTTTATATATTTAGAATATATTTACACTTACTTTAATAAATGAAGTTATTTCATCTTGATGTTCTTTATATACATGTAATCTTTAAAGTTATTTTATATATAATTTTGTTTAATCATTTTAAAATATTGTCTATGCTAACTTTAAATTTTAAAAAATAAAAAAAATTGTTTTGCTGATTCTTAATTTTAGTGTTATATTGTATAATCATCATTTCTATATTACGAAGTTACTTTTTATTTTCTTATAATTTTGTTTAAATTATGTTTTTATTTTATTTACGGTGTTTGAATTACATCGTTTATATAAATAGGGCAATGTTTGCTGAGCGACATTGCCCTCATTATATAATTCAAAAGATTGTGTTTTTTAAATCCCACTTTGTCACCAATAATGTACATTAAAATTTACCATTTTCGCCAATAAGGTATGGAAAACTATAATTCTATAATAGTTGTGTATAATTATAAAGAATATGAAACGATTTTTTCTTACTATACATTCTTGATTCCATTGTGTATATGTTTTAGTTTTATATAGTCACTGTAAAATTACGACTACTAAAAATAGATGCCAACTCATTAATGAGCGAGCAAACACAAAATGTGGGATGATTTATGAGTGAACTTCTCCCCTAAAATGCAAGACATGTTTAAAATAATTTCACGAGGTGTCCTCGTGGTGTGCTTTTATGGGGCTATAAATCATCTTCATGTGTCCAAAGTTTGAAAAGGTCCCTACAGCATTAACGTATAATCTGTTTCAAATAAATGTTTTCTACAATATCGAATTATTTTCTTTTTTTTATTCCGATGAAAAAATTTAGTTTGGAAATAAATTAATTTTTGTATTATGTATTAAATTAATTAAGTTATCGCTTTTCTAGTATCCATTAATTTTATTTATTATAAATTAATCTGTTTTATAATTTATTCTTAGAAACATTAATTTTTAATGATTGCAAGAAAAGTAAATTGAATTATAATAAATGTTAAAATTCTATTTATTTACAATTTTTAACTTTATAATTTCTTTATTTTATTCCATCGCAAACAAATTAGTTTTGTTTAATTTTTATCACGATAATTAATTTAATACAAAAAAGATATTAGGTTGTTTCTTTCTTAGAAAAAAAAATGATAATATACTTTTTCAGCTATTAAATATCTTATTTAAAATTCATCTTATTCTAATTTTAACAAATTTAAGGTTTACAATATGCCTTTTTGTGAAAAAACTAATGTATAATGTAGTGCGAAACTTTGCATAAAAATTGAACAATCGCTTAAATTCTTTTAATTTTTTTTAAAATATTTTTTTATATCTTGATCTTTTATATACAATATTTATTCGAAATCATTTTTCTAATTAAAACAGATTTAACAAAAATTTTTCATATTGTTTTGAACAAAATGAAAACTTTAATTAAAATTATCATAAATATATTTAAACATTTTGTTTAAATATGTTTTGAAATTTAAAAATAGCTATATTTGTTCTTCCAGATAAAATACAAGCTACATTAGGCATGGTTAATTTATTGTGATAATACTGTTAGTTACCTATTTCTGCTAACTGTGACTGCTAAAATAGTAATTGTTTCATAGTTCTGAACGATGAACTATCGAATGGCTGTCTTTATTTCCGCGCCACACCAACCAGCCGTAGAACTTTTAATCTTTCCGTCACATGGTCTGCAACTGAATCGCATATCGAACCTGCTACTTCTCCTACGTGAAGAATACGCTTTGAGAATTAATGTTAAATTTCAAAATCAGTTTTTTTTAATGTTGGAAGGAACTCGCTGTTTTGAAAAAAAATATTTTAAGTTTTTAAAGTGATTTATTGTTTTCATGTTGAAAAAATATTGATTTGAGAATTTTAAAGTATATACATTTTGGAACTCGAGAACTGAATAGTGTAACAAATTTTATAACTTATTCAAAGAATTATTTTTATTTAAAAATTAAAAGAATTCTCTTATCGTAGTTTGTAATAAAATATTTTTAAATTTCTTTCATGTTTCAAAAAAAAAAAAAGTTATTTTTAAAAATAAGTTTTTATATTTTTATGTGATTATGATGAAAAATTTTCAACGATTTTATTGTGATAGAGAAGCCTTGCCATGACTTGTTAATAATTGTTTTTGTATAACAAAATATTAAATTAGAAATAAAGAAAACTTAATACATAGTGGTTTTAATTTTACAAATCATATAAATAGTACATCATTATCATAATGTCTGTAATTAATTATATGTAAATGTATTTTTCAGTTTGAACACATGCCTAATGATTTTTTTTTTATCTTTTTAGGTATTGCATTTAAAATTCCTTTGAGAAAATATGAAGTAAGAGGCAATGTGAATACGTTTATTTTATTATTATGTTGTAATTTATGTTATACTTCAAAGTGTATTTTTGAATTACAGATATTGATAGTGAAATTTATTGATGCCAAGCAGGATTTACTAATTTTTTTTAATAAAGATATTTTACGCCAAAATATTTTGTGATATTAAATTATATTATGTAAAATGTGTTAGTATATGGCCTGATTTAACATTAAAGTAAAAAAATATATACTTACTCATTGTTGAAATAGAAAAAAATTATTATCATTTGCTGTAATTTAATTTATAGTAAAAAAATAATACGTAGAATATTTTTTATTTAAGCACGTGATTAAATATTAAATAATTTAAAACTCAGGTATTGAAATTTTTTTAATTGTATTTTCCCCCCAAAAAAACTATTATTTTAAATGAAATGTAATTTGAATAAAGATGAAATGAGAAATAATTTAAGAAACAAAGATGTAAAATTTCTATTAGATTTTGAGCTAGAAATTTGTATTTAGAAAAGTTTATAATAATGTCATCATGGAATTTAATGTGAGCAGGGTGATTAAAAATATCGCATTTGATCTACTTGCGAGGAGACAGTTAAAGAGGATCTCTTTGTAATTGCGAAAAACTTCACAAAAGTTGAAAAGACAATCGAGATTTCAAATTCTTGCCTTCTAATGATTTCTGGTAAAAATGGTTGTCGATCTTAACGAAGAAACGCTTAGAGAGTCACTACATACAGAGATCCTTTTTGTTGTGACGAATTTTAGTAAGTTTGGGTTAGATTCATAATTTAACTTATTGCATTAATTAATAAAAATTAATTTAATTGATTAATAAATGTTTCAGAAAATTGTGCCCTGATTGATATTTGTTAGATTAAAAACAGATTGTTGCTTATTGTGTTGCCCCGGCAAAATGCTCCAAAGTCATTTGTACTCATTAAAGCATTTTATCAGACTAAGAAAAAGCAAATCGTACTGTCTGTGTGAAACTTGCTTGAATCTTCTATTTTCGGTCCCTTGAAAGCTGCTTCCTTTAAACAGTTTCTTCATAACTTCTTACGTTCAATGCAATGTCCATCAGGAGGTGGAAACACAATTTCTTTCTTAACATAGGCTCTTTAAGCTTCTTACCTTGAACATCCCTACTTGAGTAATCCTCGTGAAGTGACAATAGAGCTGCACAAGAGTCTCTATGAATATCATTTCCGAAAGACTTTTAATATAAAATGGAAAAATGACCAGCTTTGAGCTATTGGATTTATCAACTTTACTTAATATTAACAAGTCTTATCCAAAATAAAGTATTATGATAGTCATATAATTAAAATCACACAAATATGGCACGAAATTGTTATAGATACTATCATAATATATATAGAGAAAAATTACTGAAAATTTCTGGTAAGTAATTTGTTTATACTTTTTTTAAACTAGACAGGAAAAGATCATTATTTTTTTAAGGAAAATCCAAATCTCTTAAAATAAATAAAAATTACCTCTAATATATAACGGATTACATTAATAACAAAGGGGGGGGGGGAAATACGCTTTTATTTTCTGGACATTAAAAGTTCTTTATTTTAAAAAGATTTGAAATTAATCAAATTAAAAACAAAGGAAATCTACAATAAAAGTTTCATTCTATTGCATCATCTGCGTTGGAGGCTGCATTTCACAGTTCTAACATTAAAGCACTAAATGTTTTCTTGATTTATAATATTGATCATTTTCTTTGATCAGTGTTATCAATAGTTATATAAACTCTACAATACTTTCATATTGAGTGTCGGGCAGACTTTTTATGCCCACATTATATTATTTTTCCATTGGAATTTTCACAAATAGTGGGCCATATTCACATGTCGCTAGATAGGATAACGAGGAAACTCCCAAGCACTTACTTCAACAGATTTAAGTGCAGAAATAAAAAAAATACAACATTCATCACCGAGGGCTCAATGTGGCTTTGTGATAAGACAATGCTTTTCTGGGCTTATGATCCTGGGTTCGATCCTAGCCACTCATGATAATGGGAGGTGAATGTTGTGCGTCTGTCGGCGTCGTTGCTTTTTATATACCGGGTTTCATCCCATAAACACGTTCCATTACCTATGAAAAATTCTCCTTGAGAGTAATTTATTGAAAATATGAGAAGTGTTTTCTGCCGTCAGGCTGACCATCGAATCATCCATCTCCGTTGTAAATTTACAAAGTTCTCTAATGATCAGTTGCTAGAATCGAACCCAGGGCCTTCCTCTCCAAAAAAAACCAAGTTCTATTACAAGAACACAGTAAAAAATCTTGCACCAGTTTCTTAATGTTGCAATGTCTGTATTGTGCAAAGCAGATAATGTAATTTAATAAAATTACAAAATAATTTTAATTTGACAACCATTCTGTGGCGAATACATCCCAGAATTCTTTTCTCGTCTTTATTATATGCATTTCAATTTTAAAAGATGAAGCTTCTTTTTGTAATGGTGATTATGATCTAATCTTGGTCCATTCACTTTTCTGTGGGCATCTCTCTGAAATTTTAAAGACACATCTTCATTGCTACTTTCATCTAAAGCCCAGAGGGTTTTCCTTTAAAATTCTCTGAGTGAAATATATTTATTCCCCTTTTATTTCTACCAGAAAAAAGTGTTGTGGAACAACTTAAGTCGCTCCAAAACTTGCTCTGATTGTAAAGCTGACGGAGGATTTAAGAAAAAGAAAAATTCCTTGAACTCTAAGCAGAAATTTGAGACGTGAAATTTATCTCTTTCTTCTCTCTTTGCTAAACGACTTTATTCACTGCGTCATGTTTTTTTTCTCCCCCCTCCCTTTTTTTTACTTCTGTAATATATTTGGTAAGAATGCTAACAGGAGTAAACACTCCATGTATAGAAGAAGCCTACAAAATATCCGCCAGGGCAAGTAGTAACAAAATTTACGTTGCGACGCTGTAAGTCATTAGATACTGTCTGCAACAGGGAATAAGGAATGCTGAGGGATGGGTGGGCGATCTATGTCACGTGAGGCAATTTGAACCTCATTCAAACTTCGCTTGAATGAGACTCGTTTTTCAAGATCATTAATCAATAGTCCACCCCTAATGAACCGATTATTTGTGTTTCCCGTGCTTATGGAGTAAGATCCCTGCGTTGGCATTTTTTTCTTCCCTTCTTTTTCCATCTGACATAAATATCATCTTTACCAATAGAAATCTACGACTTTGTGCTTAAAGATTACTATTTTTTATTACCTATTTCTTATAATTTTGTAAGGCTGCTCTAAGAAAAAGTATTACATCATTCTCTTATGAATAATTACCTCTTAATTCTCCATATGATGAATCATCGTTATATTTGGTGATGTTATTTATATGGATGCCTTTGATTGATTAATTACTCGGAAAGTGATTGTTAAATATTTTTTTTCCAAGCAAGTGTATTTTGATTGTGCGATTTAAGGTAATTATTATCATTATTCATGTTTCTCATTTCAAAATGGAATTTGTAATAGTAAATCGCCATTTGTTACTGTTGTATATTTAGTATAAAATTGAAAATTGATGCGAAGAGATTGTAAAAAATAAAAACTTTGAATATTTTCAATCATTTATCATTTACTTGCGCATATATGAAAATACTGTTTTTAATTATAGTTATACTGTTGTGGGATTTATTATTATGATACATTTTTGTGGAAATTATTCTTACTGCAAATTTTGTGCCTCTGTTTGAATTATTTAGTTCTGGTTTTTATAATCACATTTGCCATTAATTTTTTATTAATTACATTTTTAAAACTGCATATTAAACACTATAATACGGAAGACTTGTCAAAAATTTTTTTACATAATTCATTTTTAATTACATATGAGAGAGTTGTATAGAGCTTTGAACTCTCTATGTTCCCATTACAACACTTATTGTATCCAGCATGTCTGCTGAGAGGCGATGTAACAATCGTCTGTTGTCGGTATTGCTTTGAACAATCTATGTTTCCATTATAGCCTTTATTACATTCAGGATGTCTTCTTAGAGGCGGAGTTCAAGAACAACCATTTCGTCACGAATTATTTTATCGATTTATTGTTATTTTGAATTAAAATAATCTAAGTATTTCAATGGCGATTCATCGTGGATTAGTGGTAGGACATTGTTCTTCGAATCATAATGTCTTGAGCTCATTACCAGCCACTGCTGAACAACGAATGATAGCTGTTACACTTCTGCAAGCACTTCTGTTGGAGAGGGTACTTGGGAGTTTTCCGAGATTATTTTCTAAATTGCGGCTCATTATCTATTAATAAATCTTCTGAAAGGTTTTTTATAGTAGAAGTAGAAATGCCTTACAAAGGCATTCCACTGCTAGGCATTCCTCTTCTAGGCTGTAGTGTCAAACTATTTGTGTGGTGCAGGTAAAGATAAGTATATTTATTATTTGTGTGCTCATTATAATTCTTCCATGGAGTTAAAATGTATACATACACACACAAAATGCTTGCTATGCATTGTAAATATTGTATTTCATTTATGAAAATGTATATATGTTAAAAATAAAATATTAATAATATCGTAAATTGTAAACTGCAATTGATTCATTAAGGAAGGGCATTTTTACTGCAGAGTGTTGCTGGAAAACAATTAATCTTAAGCATTTTCTTCTGCGAAAGATAAATAAATGTTCTTTATTGAAAGACATTCTTCATATATATGGGAGAGAGAGAATTTTCTATCAGTGAAAGTTAAAAAAAAGATTTCTTTTCATTTGGGGCCAGGACCTTAGCAAATACGAACTCTATGTTTTCACTTTAATACAGGTTGTGTCATCTGATGCATTATTTCTCCATCTTTATATTTTTTTCCTTAAAAATCACAAATACCTTAACATGAAAAGACTCTACACGATTATATCGAGAGAATGATTTTTTTTGTGTGTGTGTAAAGGGATGACGCCTGAGATTATTTCTTTCCTCCTCCCCTCTTTAAAGAATGTTTCCATTAAAAGAACTTTCGTTTAAACTGAATTGAAACTTTGGGGTTTCAATTTGCGGAGTGCTTTTGCGAAAAGGAATGAATGTTCATCATTTTCTTTCTTTTTTTACCGAACTTGTTTTCTATAGGCCTCCGTGTGTGCAATTCTTCTTTCTGCGATTATTCATTCCAGGGTCCCGATGTTACCGCAGTGTCGACGTTCCCTTTTCATTGGTATCTTTTCAAAAGAAGTGATTTCTGAAATTTTATGCTTTTGGTGGCCGCAACTCTCGTGGGACTTTTTTCCCTACGTTATTTCATAGTCCCTGTGATTGGGAAATTCCTTTCTCCAGAAGAAATCACTTTCCGCTTGTTGGGCATTTACTTTTTGTATGGTTAGCGATTAAATAATATTGGGAATAGATATGAACACTTTGTTGGAGGAGATATAAAACGATGTAACGTTTATGTACAAATAAATTAAGAGATCCGTTTATTCGGCTTTAATTTATCATCCTTAAATTTAAAATAGGAAATCTAAATTTTTTTAAAGAAAGTTATAGCGATTTACATATTTTGCAAATTCCTCATATTTTTAATACAAATATAAAGAAATTGAAAAATAACTCTCTTTCGTGCAAAAAATATGAAACTGTAACGTGTTGGAAAAAAGTTTTGCTCTTGCGTTCTAGAAATATGAGTTCGATAGCAGATCGAACCAAAAATTATTGCTTGGGAGGGAATGATTTTTCAATGTTTGGGTAATGTGTTTAAGAGGAAAGTGTCTCGTTAAATTTATTTTAGATGTATAGGCTTGTCAACTCGTTTCTTTTTTTTAAATTTATGCTTTTTTATCTTATTATCTGGAACAAATGATTAATTGGATTAAGTTAAGATGTGATTATTATTAGGTAGTTTTTAAATTCGAATATTGAATAATTACGAATATTTCTGAGAAAGTAAAATTGAACACAATTTGTTAACATTCTGTAAAACTTTTTGAAATGAATAAAAATTGGAAATTTAGTTTTTCCCTAACAATCATTAAGCAAGCAAATTAATTTTTTTAATTACTTGCGTAAAAAATTTAGTAATACAAGCTTATTAAATGATTTTAAAAATAGCATTTAATATTTTAGTTACTAAGAAAGTTTGGCAACTTTTGTAACTAGCTATGCAAGAAACATTAAAAATTATGTATGATTTGTTCATTATTATTTGTTTTATTATATATTACGGGAATCACTCAATATTTACTCTACCATAAAAGTTCTTTTAGATGTAAGTAGAAGATTTATTTCAATAGAAGAACATTAAAATATCGAAATATTAATGTTAGAATTTATTGTGTAATTTAAAAAAATCGTTAATCTAATCTAAATTTGAATAGGCAAAATTCTAAATTCGTCTTTTGCAAAAATGACTTCATTTACTTTTAAAAATGATTCAAATCCCTAATTAAAAATCTTTTGATTTTGATTCATTTGCTTATTTTTGAAGTCTCTTAAGTAAAAATAAACTAAATCGCATTTTTTAATATGTTTTGAACACTGTTTTGCTTTATAAAAATGTAATAAATAACAATTCTCGTTAATATTTCATTTGATTTTAGAGGCTATTTTTAATCTGCGAATTTTAATTTAAGCATTGTTAAGAAATCTTGATAATGTTTGTTATAATGTAAAGCTATTAGCCTTTTTCTATTATTGTTATTTTCTACGCAGAAGTCATTCTATATCTCCTACTTTCTTTCCTTTTTAAGAATTTCTCTTGATTAGCAATTTTCATGTGTGCTGAAATGAAAGAAATGACTTCATTTTCAAAATGTTTTACTTTTTTCCATAAAAAATATGAAAAAGAAACATTGTTGGCGGCGTTTGTTGTTGCGAACATTTTTTCCAACAAA
>JAPDSC010164295.1:986826-1007565 GCA_026290005.1 Latrodectus geometricus
AAACATTGTTGGCGGCGTTTGTTGTTGCGAACATTTTTTCCAACAAATCTCATGTTTCAATGATTTTGTTAATTAGATACGACTTCGATTGGTTCTACATATATTGTTCCATAATTTTTTTCGAAGGCCATAAAATACGTAGATTTTTTTGCAGTTTTATTATTATCAAATTCTTTTTATATTGATTCGAGTCCATTATAAAAAATTTTCCTTTGTTTATCTTCGTGAAGTTTAGAAAAATAACTTTTACTTATACATCAAAATGTTCTTTTAAAAAAATAAGGATACTCAATCTTTGTTTCTTTCAAGAAAGTTCTTTTGTTTTTTGCTTTTATTAATACATTTTTTTCTTAACCATAAAAGTCTCTTCTTTTGGGGGGGGGATAACATCTTTTCGGGGATTATAAAGATCTAATTTTTAAAATAAATAAAATGGCAATTTCTTGTTTCTTTATTTGAATCCTAGGCTAAAGAATTTTTAGTGTATTAACTTTTAAACAATAGACATTTTTACAAATAGAAATGCTATGTTACTATTTAATTATTGATATTATTATATTATTTTAAAACATTTTCTACATATCGAAAACTGACACATTATACTATTAATGCTTTCTCTCCTTCCAATTTCTTAGGTATGAAAATACTCTTTAATTATTTAAAAACATATTTTAATTTAATTTAATTAAACATATTTTATTTTAATCTATATTTATATCCTTTGAAAAGCATTTTACGTTTTGTTATTGACTTATGTGCCCTGTTTACTTTCAGTTTGTAAGTATTTTAAATATTTTCCTGTAAATTTCAAATTTATTTTTGATTTTTTATATTAATGATAAGCTACTGTTCATAACATGAAAGTGAAACAAAAATATTCTATTGAGTAAATTTATATTAGGTGTGCTCCATGGACTAAGAGGAAAATGTTGCCAAAAAGTACTATTTTAAAAAGTACAAAGTTGCTACTTTGAAAAATCATTTTTGTTTCTTTAGACAAGAATCCAATTCCAGGACTTAATTTTTAAACACAAAATTATAAACATTTGGGATTTACCTACTGCACAATAAATTGAGAGATTATTCCAGTAACCAAAATACTAATCTTTTGAAGCTTTCCGTGTAAAAAGCTTTTTTCTTATCATTAAAATAATGAATTTTAAACACTTTTGTTACATTCTGAATGGATTGAAGAGACAATTTGAAATGATTTAGTGCCAATCTGGAGACCCATTAAAATGTATTAATTAAATCAGGAACTTAAAAGTTGGTAGTTATAATTGCAATATTTTAATAAATCAACAACCCTCTCTTTAGGTGTATATAAATTCTTTTTATTATACAGAATTGAAATATTACTCTAAGTTTTATGTCATATAGTCTTATTAAAATTTAACAATTAGATTTATTTTTTTAAATATAAGTATAATGTTCCTTTTGATAATTAACGATTCTTTTAGATGTGCAATAATTTTAATGGTAAATCATACAGTATTGTTAGATGTACAATACAATATATGCGATAACAGAATCCGATATTTATCAATTTTAACTTTTATTGAATATCAACCATAAAACTTTTTTAATTTAGAAAAATATAGATTTTGGAAGTTATTTAATTCAATATATCTATATATATATGTATTTTATTTTTAAGTTAAGAAAATTCGTTAAGTGGCATTTGTGGCAGTAAACAGTAAAATTCGGGTTCTGTAGTAGTGTGACAGGACGGCAGCGTGCTCTAATCTTGTCACAGCCAGATGTCATCCTGTTATCTCATACACGCTTGTTGCGTCTCTCTACTGTATGGTGGAAAGATCATGTGTCGACCTCGTCGTTTGACCGCACTGTTAAATTATGAGGTATTTAGATTTGGGGAACGGTTCTGGTCGGTGAAACTCAGCAAAAGAAAACGTATTGCGGTAAATTACTAAAATATAAAAGAATGTAACGTAAAAAAATATAAGGAATTCTGTGGAAATAAATTTCTCAAAACTAGTAAATCATAAAAATAATACCTTTTATGTCTATTTTGTTCATATCTAAGTAAATATTAGATTAAACATATTCTTATGATCAATAATATATTAAAAACTTAAATTTAAATTTTCAATTACAAATTCATTGTTACTTCTTACTTCGTGCAAGTATTCATAGAACTGTAATTTGGTGTTATAAAAATTTTTTTCTAGATTTTTTCTAATTAAATTAAACATCGCTGTAAATAAAAGGTAAATAAATACACGAATTTTTTAAAAAAATAAAATTTGATTTTACTTTTATATAAATTTTTATTGGTTTACTTTTAAAGTGTAGGCCTATTTTAAAAAATTTGTTCATCTTTAATGCAATAAATTCACCTTATTTTTATATTGTGAGAAATTTAGCGGAAAATTAGAACGTAATAAATCATTCGAAATTGGTAACAAAATTTATTTTGAATAAAAACATAACTTTCAATATACATTAATATATAGTATTCCTGAAATAAATTCACAGTGAAACAATCTATAGACCGATAAAAAAAAATTTTTTCTTTGTATACTGGATGCATTCAAATACATTGAAATCATTCATTTAGTAATTAAATTTAATTTCAAGAATTATACAACTTGTCTCAAAGAAATGTTCAAATTATGGAAATATATTTAACTTAAAAAAAACTGTAGTTTTACAAGATAACTTGCACATTTAGATTAAAATTTAGAAAAAAAAATTGCTGCTTTTTATACAAATTTGTTAAGTGATTTAAATTGATAAACTAAGAGTACTTAAGAATTCAAGAGGCATTGTAATTTAATGTAAATTTTTTTATAAAATTACGAAATACAATAAAAAAATTTTTTAAAAAAAAATGATCACATTATATCACTAAATAAAATATTTTGTGTTCCATCCTGTGATATACGGAATAACTTATTCAGTAAAAAGTTGAACAATTATTTATATTTCTTATTGCTTTTCTTTCTTCTAAGTTTCCCATGTGAGGTTTTGGATTCCATTCCAAACTGCCATTTCCAGTTGAATTAGCACTAACGTGTAAAAAAATAACCTCAGTGCTACTAAAAAAACTATATTAAATCACATTTTTATAAGCTCCAAAAGCCTGATTTTGTTGCCTCATTCCTCATTTTGCTCTGCCAATTAGGTGGAAGCAGAAGCCAATTAGTTGACCTCCACTCCAGAGATTTCACTTCACTTGGAGAACACTTCGACCTATTTAACGTGTTTAGTGAAAATAACGGATCTTTGGTTAGATTCGAACTCTCCATCTTCCAATTTATGATATGAGAACGACGCCTTAACCAACCAAGAAACCATAGCTTTGATTGTTTGGTATGAATAATCATCATTCGCGTATTGAAAGAGTAATTGGTATGGTAGTCGAAGATCTCGTCGTGGAAGGACTTCTGCATGCAAAACTTTCTGTAAGATTCAATGTCCGTTTGCAGATAAAGTGCTATGGAAAAATGAATGCCACAGTTTCGTCCTTTGTTTCGGCACTTCCCAGTAGAGGGCGCTGTGACAAGTTAGGTAAGGTGTAGATTTTATTTGCGTACAAAATAAAAGCATCAGCCATTGTTTTCAGGTGCACTATTGAATACTACTGTTTATTATTGTTTTTAATATTTTTTTGTTCAATATTTATTAATAAAAACAATTTTTTATTTAAATTATATTTGCTGTTACAATTACATACATTTTTAAATAATTTAATCAAAACTAATAACAAAAATTTGCTAATCATTTTAGAAGCAAGGTAGATATTAAAAGAAAATCAAATCTTGTAAAACAATATTTTATTTGATTAATGCAACATTTTCTAGAATCTCAACTGTAATAAATAAAAATAGAATTAATTTTATCTGGGCATTTCTATACTAAATCATGAAAAAAGTAGGAGCTCTTATTCTCTGAGATATGAGAACTGAATATTTTTATAATCTACAATAATTGATGTGAATAAAATCTATAAAATATAAATAAAAAATTTCATAAACGATAATATTAACTGGCTTACTAAACTTTGATATTTTTTCATAAGGCTATATTAATTTTTCAAATTAATTTATTTTGTTTGTTGTTACTATGTTTATGACATAACTAGCGTCAAAAATGAATTATTTTTTATTCTTAAAAGTTGGCTTACATATGATTAAATACAAAGTCGGTTACGTGTTTAAAAAAAGTTGACCAAAAATATTTTCGTTTTTATTTTTCCGCATAGTTTCATCAGTAAACTTAGTGTGTTATATACCTATTTTATTCTATCGGGTAAAAAATATCATAAGTAAAGCGTGTTATTTTGAATTTTTTACAGTTTGGTAAAATTGCAGGTTACGCTTAAAATTTAAATTCAAAGTTTAGTGACTTAATATACAAAATTTAATGTCGATTTCAAGTTTACTTGGATTTTATTATGGTGAAAAATTTGATAGAAAGAAATATCTTTGACGCACAATTAAAATTGAAATGAAATCAAATAATGCAAATAAAATCAAATAATCTCTCTCTCTCTCTCTCCTGATGAATTTCTTATTTAAGAAGAAAAAGTAATAAATGCCAATAACCGCTTGGCAAATTTTTCCGAATTAAACTAAATTATCCGCCTTATTTTTTCGCTCGTTTGGAAATGTTTTGATTTTTTACACTTAAAAATATGTCAAAATCAAATAAAATGAAGCAAGTTAAACTAAACGTAAATATTGTAGATTTTAATACATATAAAAAGCACAGAAATTTAAAAAATGTGTTCGTTTACAATGTTTCTACGAAAAGGAAATATTCCCTTAACGATAAAGCATTCAATTTAAAGTCCTAAAAGTTACAGTTAATTAATAGAGAACCTCATGGGCTTTTCTGAATAATTATTTTTTTTTAATTAAATACTTGCAAGATTCTTTGAGAGAGAATTGCATTTAATTGGAAGTAGACTTTATAGTTGATATTTTAATCATTTCCTATGACCTCATTTAATTAATTTGTGTAATTTATCGTACTACAATATGTTATGATTATAATAATTGGCTGTTAAATAACTCTAGATTTTTGCTAGTTATTATAATCATAACACATTGACAATTAATGATTGAGAATAATCCTTCTAATTATTTCCATTCACGCTTGTATGCCTCTTAAATCGAAAATGGAAATATTCTCTTTCGTATTTACACATTTTCGAGCTTTTATTTTGATATATTATATTTTAAAAAAATAATTTATTTAATATTTTGTTCATTAATTGTCATGATTTAAATAATTGCATGATCATAGTATCATATATTACACTTTTTATTTAACATTATGCGAATATACAAATAGAAGAGAATTATACTTTTCATTGTGCTATTGTAACTAAAAGGTAGTGGTCGTTGTGGTGATTAAGAGATAACTAATTCAAGTCCTGTTATACCAGCCATTAAGTTATTAATAAAGAAGAGGCCTTTTCAGTAATTTTTTGCATGTTAATTATTTTATAAATGATTCATATTTTTTACTTATTTTTATATTACGTGTTTTAAATAATAATAATTATAAAGTAACAAAAATTATAGAGAAGTTCTCATCTTTGTTTGACACTAGTTACTATTCACTCAATCTCTTGAAACCAGAAAAATATAAAATAATTAAGTAAATTCTTAGTTATTATAAATTAATTACTTCTTTTTTTATTTTTTGTATATTTAAATAAGTAAGTTTCAATTTGTCATTACTCTTAAGATATAAATAGAAGTAGAAAAGATTATTGAAACAGATAAATTATTTTTCCATTTTACCATTAATCACCGATTTATTTTTAAATAAATTTATTTATTTTAAAACAATTTATATATATATATATATATATATATAATCACACAGTTGTTATTTTAGGATTTTAAAGTTGAAATCTAATTATAAACATTCACATCTACGAAAATCTGACTTTAAAATTATCAAATTAAATCATTCAAATTATATTAGCTTTTGTTATTTGATAGAAAATAAAATTCTTGTTTTTCGCATATGCACAGTTAAATAATTTTTATAAAAGTTTAGCAAATAATGATTTATTTCTGATAATTCTTGTTAAGATTAAATTTAACTATTTTAAGTTATTAGACTTATTTCTAAGTTGATACATTTCATCACCAAGATTAGAGCTTTCTATTATAAATGCTGGAGTGTTTTCCTGGTTTTCTCTTTTGAGATATGAATTTAACTCACTACCTGTGAATATTTTCCGAGAAAGTAATGTACGGCTAAGTGTCTTGTAATATCTTTCAAGCAACAATTATATTCAGTTAATTTGTGTACAATCGCGACAGATGCGCTAGAATGTTTATGAATTAATCCCATAATCTTGATATTAAAAGTATAATATTGTATTGATATATAAAAAATTTTTCTGTGAAATTTTATTTAAGTTCATATTTGTTGATTTTTTATCAAACGTCATTTATTATAAATACACCACCAGAAATATAAAACTGAAATTTTCTTCAATTCTCCAACTTTTGGAGAGGGAAATCTGTTATGGGTTATTTATTTCTCATCAGGTTTATCGGAAAAAAGATCGTCTTCTTTATGATTTAAGTGGTTCATGTGAAATATTATGATGTTTCTCAAGAAAATGATATTATATCTATATTTCATGTTCAATCAATTGGATCTAGCTACATTCCAAAACGCGTTTTATTCCTTTTAAAACTCGACGTTTTCGATTTAGTCTTGACAATAACCAGACTTCAAAAGACTTGAACATTTGCAAACTGCAACCGTGCCTATTAAAGGAACGGAAACATTTCGTATTCATGGGATTTTATCTATGCAGTTTTATTCGTTGTCCCCATTTCCGTTCATTTTAAATGCAACACTATACTTTGATGGCATTTCCTGAATTTGAAAAACATATCTTTTATCTTTTCGTGTGTTTCACATTAAAAAAAAATGCCGAGGAGAAATGTTCCGAGAGAGAAAACATTTTTTTAAGTTTGGAAGGAAATGGAAAATAAATTAAATGATTTTCTAGTCGGGCCATCTGTGACTTGTCGCTCATGGCTACTTTACAGAATTGACGACTTGGAATTGGCTGTTTAGCTGCTGAAAAAAAAAGTCTAGGAAGAAAACAAAAAATATAACATAATTTTTTTCGCTTTACTATTCTTATTTTCTGATTCTTTTTTCTTCTTGCTAATGGTTGATTTTATTTTTAGCTGTTGCCAATATACATAAAATAATAATTGTTTCTTTTCAACTAATCATTGAATCTTACAATAACTGTTAATGAGTTGTATTCAGTCATTATTCCTAAAAAGTTTGATTTTCTTTTTCATATTAATAAAATATTGATGATTTTTTTTTATCTTAGTAATTACTACAAATTAAAAGTATATTATTTTTGTTATTTCTTATTATATTTGTTAAATTTTATCATTATATTTATTTTATTATATTTGATATTTATTATGCTGAAATTTACTCGTATAATAAAAATTTTCTAGTATGATAAGATGTTTACAATCATTAAATATTCCATAAAAAGCATATATATTTCACCCATAAATTGCATAGGACACAAATGACCTAGATAATCTATACTTTACCACTTAGGCACTCGTAAAAATGAAAATGAATGCCCGTTGAAAAAAACCAATGTTTTTGTACGCTTAAATAAATTTAATGTTAACCAGATAATCTATACTTCAATGTTCAC
This sequence comes from Latrodectus geometricus, assembly GCA_026290005.1. Classification (NCBI taxonomy): domain Eukaryota; kingdom Metazoa; phylum Arthropoda; class Arachnida; order Araneae; family Theridiidae; genus Latrodectus; species Latrodectus geometricus. The sequence goes on from JAPDSC010164295.1 coordinate 994,523, forward strand.
GAGGCACTCGTAATAAAAAGTGAATACCTATTGGAAAATCAGCATCGCTTCTGTAGGCTCGAATTATGTAATATTAACGTAGATATACATATATATAATGTGTGCATTACCCTTTATGCATTCGTTAAAATAAAAATAAGTCTTGGAAAGCAGTAAGGTTTCTGTGTGCTTAAATTAATGTAATATTAATCCAAATAATCAATGCATTATCCTCTCGGCCCTTCTTGAACTGAATTCTGCTGGAATGTTTCTTTGCGCTTAAACTGACGTTATGTTAACCTAGTTAATTTATACATTATTCACTAGGTGCTTATAAAAATGCCAAAGAATGTCTGTTTGAAAAGCAGCAACGTTTCTGTATGTTCAAATTAACATAATATTAACCTAGATAATCTATGCATTATCAACTAAGTACTTGTTGAAATGAAAATTAGTACCTTTTGGAAAAGCAGCAGCATTTCTATGCGCTTATGTTAACGTAATAATAGTACTATAATGGGAGAAATTTTTTCCTCCGTTATACGAGAATCCATATATACATTATTATAATTTTATATCATGTTTTAATAATTATAGACTTTGTAAATTAGGATTTAGATTTTTGTTTCAAAAATCATCCAATGTTAGAAATCACGTGGCTGATTTATACGGAAGAAGGTTCCTGTCATTTTACCTTCAACACAGAACTCTCTCTCTCTTTCTGTATATATATATATATATATATATATATATTAAAAATATTATAGTGAATTTTATAAAACTTATCGTTTAAGCTCCAAAACTTATTTTCTTGAATCAATTATTTATGAATTATGTAACTAATTTTAATTATCATTAATGCTGAGAAATAAAATTGACGCGAGCTATTTGTAATCGTAACTATCTGATAAAAGAGAATACGGTAAGGGGGAGAACAAATTCAAAGAATCGAATTGAAACTTTGTAATTTTTTCTTATTTAATGCAACTTGTTACAATAATTTTAATGACGACTATTATTTATTTCTACCCATTTCCTTCTAATTAAAATTGGAGTGAATGATTCTCTTGAAAAAAAAGGAGTGATGAACTAACGACTAAGTCATTAACACATTGTTGCGCATTTTAATCACTAAAATTACGCGCTCTTTAGAGGAAATGCAATTCTAAAGACCCCTTTAGCGCTGCCTTCTTCAATAATATAAAGGAGTGGGCGCGAGTTTCATTTTTATCGTTATTTTTCCAGACTTGTGTCATTAGAATTGTGACGCCATTTATTTCAAACTCACGGCTATATAAATGCTGTTGGTGAATTATCATTACGTTTTCCACGAAACTTTTCTGTGTCTCGGTGGCAACATGTCTAGAAATAATTTTTATTTTATTTCGCTCTTTGAAAACGATTATTTCTTTTATTTTCTTGATTGAATGCTGCTTTAAAAAATATAGTTCGAATCCTTTCTCTATCATAGGAATCGATTACATATAAAGAAATAAATTTATTTGTTTTTATGTTTTTATTTAATTTTTTTTATATTTTGTTGATAAATTAATTTTGTTTTTCTTCAAACAGATTTATTTTTTATTTGAATTGAGTTAAATGTAGTTTCTTTTTTATAACAATCTCATAATGTTTCTTACATTTTTTGCTATGTTCTTTAATGAGATTATATGAAGTTATGAAATTTCTTTGATGTTATTTATTGGCTTTGAAAGAATGCATTTATGGTGAACATACAATAGTTAGAAAAAAATTAAGCACACATTTGTGTTCAAACGTATATATATGTACATGAATTTTAATAGATTTTTACTGATATTTCTCGAAAACTATATTTTCCTCGCATAACAGTTTTATAATAGCTACACCCATAGAAAATGTCTTTTAAATTCTCGTTATTTAAAACTTTAAAAGAACGCTTTTCTTGTTTAAACTGTACTCATGAAACCTTTTTTTTTCTGTGTTCATTTTTTGTTTTATTTTTTCCTTTAAAGTTGCATGCTCTTATTTACGATGAGTTGTTGGTTTAATTGCCTAGAATAATGTGTGCATCATTTTTGTTTCCTAAGTCGGCACTTTATCTAATGTTTTCTAATATATTTCTACCCTCTTTCAGAACTTCATTTTTTAAATCTTTTATTTGCCGACAACTTAATAAACTTCAGAGAAAGTTTTTTTTAATCTAATAAAGAGGTATCATAAAAAATGTTTTAACTTTATCAGTCTTTATATATAGCCATGCAAAAAATAATCCTCTTAAAAAATTAAAGGTTTGCAAACGTATAATTGCTTGAACTAACTTTATGGGAGATAAAATGATTATTTTATCGGAAAGCTTAATTATTTTAAGGAAAATAATAAAATATTCGTTATAAATATATTCATTTAATTCCATGATTAATTATTATTAAAACTATCAGTGTTTGCAACTTTGAATGATCATAATTCAAGAATGGTTATTATTGTTTAGTTTTCATTGTCACGTAATCTATATACGCCTTTCTATCCATCGCAAAAAAATGTCTTTTGTGTTTGTAGTTATAAAAACGCTTCCCCTGACGAATTACATTAGCCAAATGTGATCCATTATAGTCATTTCCAAAGATGAAATAGAATTAAGCAAAAAAAATTTTACTATTATGTATTTTGGCAACATCTTTCGGTCTTTGTAATTTTACCAATTGGAAAACTAGTTTAGCACATTCCTATTTGTATATATATAACGTTACTATTTGACTTCAAGCAGTTTTATTTCTCAGAAAAATAATTTTTTATTTAAAAAATATTTATAAGTATTCTTTATTTAAAAAGTCCAAATGATTTTCATGAATTTAAAGCAAATGTTTCTCATTTGAATATGGTAATTTTATTGAAGAAATGTAAGTTATTTTTTATTTGAAATGTGCATCTTGTACTTTTTTCTATTTTTTAATGATAGTTTTTTTTTGTATCAAGAAATGATTCATGTCTTTATGCTTTACACACAGAGAGATATATATAAGCTTGATGAAATTGATAAAGCTTATATTCCTTTAACTATTATTTGTTCTGATTCTTCACCATGTGGCTGGCATCCACGTTTACAAACTGCCTCACCAGTGAAAGGTTATTAAAGTCTATGAAAGTTTTGACATAAATAGGCCCATTTAATGCTGCATGAGTCTTCAATTAAGTCACGTTTACAAACTTTGCAAATATCAGAACCATATGAGTTCGTCGTCTATGTACCACTTCTCTTGGTCTTTAATATTTGAATGACTTCATTTTACTAACAATGAGAATAATTTATTGATTCTTTCAGCATTTTAAAGAATTATTTCCTCAGACTTTCTTATGACTATGAAAATTTTCAAACTTATTATTATTGTTGAAAATAGAATAACTACGCAGCCGTAGTTACTCAGTGTAAAATCAATTGTTTCTCAATTGAATATTTAAACATTAGTCAACAGATACATTATTTACTAACTAAGGAGTGAATAAAATAACGCTGAATATCCACTGCTTATATCCTTGTAATTTAAAAGCAATTGGTGAAGATTGCTTTATAACAAATACCACGCTATTTTTCTTGATTGCTTATCATCGTCAAATTTGAAATTTTTACCAATTTGGTCATATTTATTTTATTTTAAATCAGATTTTCTATGCTGACATGTTTGCAGCTTGTTCATAAATTTTCAATTTCCATTATTGTAACTAATGTAATCATGATTCACTATGACCTATTGATACAATCCTGATTAGAAGATCCCTCCTCCAATCACAATCGTTGCTAAACAAAGGGTCCTGCATGGATATCCATCGTGTGATTGAATACTCGGAAGTTTTCCTCATCTGTGACGGATGAATATAGCCTGCGGTCTTTGGAATTTTCCCTAAAGGCAATACATAGCAGAGGTTCAAAGGCTTTACATAAGCATTAAAATATTACTCTATACTATGTCTGTCTATTCAATTTCCATTAACTACCTCTAAATTCGAACTGTCAAAAAGGCGCCAAGCACTTACTGCAACAAGGAATTATTAATTTTTCAAAACTATAATTTTTGATAAGTTTAAACGGTGATGTATGTTTCCTGATTTTAAATTTTTGCATTACTTTGTGGTTTACTCAATTTTTTTCACCCTGTGTGTTCCCTTTGCGTTAACAAACCATTCCCTGATACCTTTTCGATAAACTCCATACAATACTCACTTCACACTTACAGTAACTTTGTTAGAAATCATTCTTTGCTTTCCTCTCTAAGCAGAATTATCTGCAAACTTTAACCTTTGGAAATGGAAAAATTATTCCGAGCACTCTTTTACACGCGTCGCCTACATCATTTCTTTGTGATAAATTCTCGCCTCTTTTCATTCAAATGGGCCAGAAGGAATCAATGCCTATTTGCTTTGCCCAGTACATTATCTTTTGTGATCTCGCCAAACAGTTCACGTTAAGTAGTTGGCGAAGAAAAGAAAATGCTGTAAATTGATTCAATTCAAAAAACCGATTCTTTAGATGCTATATTAGAGATAGGGTGTTAAATTGCAAAATGTTAAAATAATGCAAAGAGTAAATTGTTTTATATTCAATTTCTTTGTGATGAAAGGTGACCATTTCTGAATAATTTATTTTTTTTTATTATTATTATTTATTTGAAAATATGAACAAATAATTTTGTAAAGATTTCCTAATAATACTTTATATGGAAAGTTTTGGTACTATTCTTTTTGAAAATGAATTAACTGTTTTACATCAAACTCTTGTGACTAAAATGTTATACTCCTTCTCTTGCAGCGAAAAGATTATCAGAACTGTACTGCTAATAAGTTAATTATGAAAAATAATATTGAATTGCAGTAACTTCGCATCTTACTTTATTATAATACGTTGTGTTTACCTTAATATTGGTTGTTATATATGCTTAAATAATATTTGGCCCTTATTCAATATTTCCTGCTTTCGAATTTTGAGTATCGATATTTGTAATGGTTCAATATCCACTTTAAAATTTATGTTCTAGTATCTCTCGCTGGATCTTAACGACAAATATTTTAATTGTGAAGCCGAAAACTATCACTCGAGAGCAGCGCGTTCGATACTAGCTGCATTGTAATCTCGACTATCTGATTAATGAAGATCGTGGATTTAAGAATTACCTTGAATTTGGATGTTGCGAAAAACTTGTGCGCTGAAAAATTGACTGTGCCATGATGACAACCAAACTAAAAGTAAATTCTGCAAAAATATACTACATATGTAGGTTTATTCAATAATGAATATGATATATTAACTTTCGCCGCGGTAAAAATAATTTGCTTATAGCTTTTTCACCTTTAAATTGCATTTCACTATAATTGTGCGTAATGTAAGAAATATCAAAGCTCTTATTATAATACATAGTTCTATGATACATGAATATCTTCAAAATAGAGATAGCATTAATGCATTCAAAATTACGGTATGCAGACAATAGTGTCCTAAAATGCAATATTTTAAAAATTTTAAAGATTTCTATACAATTCTGGTTATGGGAAATCAAGGAAAAAATCTTTAAATTCGCTAAATATATTATATAAAATATACACTTATTTTTGAACATATGTTTTTGCAGATTACAGCAATTTGAGCAACTATTATTTTTAAATATAAGCACGTGTATATTCTTTTATAATACAGAAGATATTTCAGCAAAAAAGTAACGAAATATTTCGATAAAGGTCGAAAAAACTCCGTTAATTAGTTTATTATTTTTGATAATATCAATTTATAAATATTTACAGTGATCTGGTAATTTTGCTTTTGCGATGATGACAAGGAAGGAAAACTATTCACTTTTAAAAAGTCTTTTATACCAATGAAGGTGAAAGTTCCGGATATTTACTCCATATTTAATTACAAACTAGAAGAGAAAAATTAATTTTCACCACTCTTCGATAAAGAAATAGAAAAGGTCTTACAAATTAACTATGAGATTCTTAAAAGCATCATGTTGTGTGGTATCTTTTCTGTCACGTATTAAATTTGGTTCTTTTAAATAACAAAATATCATCAAGCTTAGTTTTTTATATTTCTCAAAATATTAAACTTTCTTTATTTCTTACAATTCCTTTTTATTTGTTCAAATAGCTCACATATGTATTCCGTAGCATATTTGCACAAACAAATTCGAAATACCTTTCCCCTCATATATTGTTTCTCTCATGTGAGAAGGTATGAGTTTTCACTTCAACATTCCATTCTTATTAGATTGAGTTACATAATATTTTGAATATTACTAAATTTATGCATTTGAAAAGTAGATAAAAATCGTTATTTTTTCTGTTAGTATAATTTTCGCTTAAAAATACTTCAAAATCCAATATTAATAATCAAGTTTTTTTATTGCTGTAAACTTTTTCAAACCTTTTTTAAATAAATCTTTGCTTCTTACTTGGGTGTGTATTTTGTATTTCTGTATAAAAAAAAAACTATACACAGAAACACGGAAGCCCATATGGGTTCCAAGACCTACAGTGCTTATATCTATTTTCATGAATGTTGGCCCTGGAGTAAGAAGCATATCTTTTTATTAGGTAGTCACCCTAACGCGAATATATATATAACTCAGGGTGGTGGCCAATAGTCCATACGGGAAGCATATCGCCCGGGAAGGTGGTAGTCTTACCCGAAACTCCCAATGTTTCACGCTTTTATCCACCGAGTGAGGCAATGAAAAGTTGTATTGACCTTAACCTGCCCGAAGATCGTATCTCGGATGTGTGAGCTAACCCCTCTACTTTACACAAACACAGATATATATATATATATATATATATATATATATATATATATATATATATATATATATATATATATATATATATATACTAAATCTCCAAGAGGCGTATGTCGGTAAGAAATTAAAGAAAATGAAATATTACAGCAATCAGCTCGAAAGAAACTACCTATTAAAGCTGCTTTTATTTTTCATTTCGTTTCCTTCTTCTTTCAGCGAAACTTGGTTGTGATTGATGAATCATGTTATTATTTTCGTTTCTGCTATTAATTTATTGCCCCATTCAATGTTTATCATCACGAGAACTTTTAATCCCATATGTTCATCTGAATTAATGCCCTCTATATTTTACTTTAAATAATTCTCCATGAATATCTAACAAGGTTTAAGTGCCCGCTTTTATTTATTTTCTTTTTACCTTCATTTTTTCACCCCCATTTTCATTTTTCTTCCCATTTTTTCTTTTTTAACGCTGAGATAAATTTTGTCAAAACATTTCACTTAGTTATTTTCAACCGATTTTCCATTAGCGCAGCCTTAAAGCATCCGCAAATGAGAAAAGAGAGTAAGTATTAGCTGCTTTCTCTCTAAAAACCATTAGATGGAAGTGGAAAAATAGATGAGATCTTGTTTTCTTTGATGAATTCTTTTTAATCTGTGCTGTTTTGAGACTTAATCTCTTTTAAATATTCATGGGTAAAAGATAAGTATGTATATATGCACACACACATATACTTAGTATGTATGCGTACATATAGATAAAGAGGCGGAAGACTCTTATAGCCTTTCAAAAAATCTCATAATTATTCTTGGAAAAACTGTTAATCAAATCATTCTTTAATATTATACAATATTATACTTTTATAATACAAACTAATTGTTTTCACTTAATTTCATAAAAGCATTCTCTATTTAATGTCTTTTTTTAAACACATACTATATGAGTAATTAATAATTTGTTTGCATTTAGTCAATGTTTTGAAAACAGTTAGATTAAAAGATTTCTTGAGTCACAAAATAATTTATTTTGGTTTTAAAATTCTTTCGTTTATACATTATTTTCTACGTTTGTAATTTTCTTAATATGCTCTGTATTTTCTTAAGAAATAATTGCAGTATTTCCTTTTATGTGCGTTAATAAATAGTATAAAAATAGAATAGAGCAAATTATTTCATTTTTTCAATTGATTAATGATGTGTTTTTATACCGGTTTTTAAATACTTTTAATTTTTTTAATATCAGTTTTTTTTTAAATTTTTTTTAATATTAGTTATACGTTAAGATTATGCATAACTTTTTTATTTTTAAATTACTTTTATTTACTATTTATTTTTAAATTACTTTATTCCTTTAACTTAAAGTCTAAAGGTTATATTCCAGTTAAGTCTAGAAACGCTGATTGGTCTCACGTTTCAAAATGTGTCCAATAATCTGCATTTTTTTCGATGTGTTTTTGGCCGGTGTAAAATGTTCAATCATAAAACAGGGGAATGAAAAATCCAATTGTCTCTTTCAATCCAGATTTTGTCGAAATGTGTAACTAATTATACATTAATAGTAAATTATATGGAATATTTTTTTTATTTCGATTACTGAAGTCGAATTTCCTTCTGTCTCATTCATTAAAGTTTATCAACTTCAATGGTTTTGTGTGCCTTTGTAACTTCGACGTTTAGTGTCATAACTTTTTGTGTCAATACAGTGGGTTGTTTGGGGATGAGATTTTGGGCAGTGTCTTGATTTAAAGGCAATTCGATCTGAAATGATCAAAGTATGTTGACTTTAGTATCAACTATACTCATCGGACTGTGCGAAAACGCTCACACTCCAAATGCATATTCAGAGAAAAGTACTTTTTGAAGCAAAGATTTCCAAATTTGAATTCATTCACTGTTAACCCTGTGAACAGTAAAACCTAACAACATTTTTTTTTATCTATTACCTTATCAATTCTGCGGAATCAAATATATTGATGTCAATTTTATAGATTTGACTGGTGTTTGATATTATTTTTCTAATGCACCTTAACTTCCATGCAAGCTTACTTGTATTAATCGAAAAAACAGCACTGTTACCTGAATGATTGCACCTTCTTTCAACAGTTCGTCGTTTCGAATTTTCCCTCAATGTTTACCAACAGAATTTAAAAATCTGTAAGGACTCCTGAACATATTACTACATAAAAAAATATTATACACCGCGTACTAAATAAATCAACAAATATAACCTGGTGTGAAGCTATTTTTGTAAGGTTACATTTGTTAAGTTATCCATTTTTTATGCTCTCTGCGAAGTTTTTTCATAAACAGTGAAAATGTTCATGTGTTTGCAGAAAAAAATCTAGAGGCTGTAAAACTTCCATTTCAATGTGTGTGTGTATGTAATATGAAGTTTAACAAAATAATGAGCAATTCCATTCCACTTATGTTAAACCTAGTTGCCAGAAAGTTAAGAAAAGTGCAACATTCATTAATACATTTATTTAAAAAAAAACTGCGAGAAAAGAGAAAATCGCCTGCAACCTCTGAGGAGGAAGGAAGAAAAATCGAAATGGTGGAAAAACAGACCACATTTCTTTTCCATCCTTCGAAATAATTACCCCCTGCATAAATTCATATTTTTTTCTCTCTTTTCTTGCATCACTTCCCTCATTTATTCTGAAAACTCTTTCTGAGCATCCTTAGAGGGGGAGGGAAATGCATTGCATCTTTTAAGGTTCATCGAAAATTGTGAAACGCCTGTCTTAAGAAACGTGTGAGGAAAAAGATGGATAAGAAAGAAAGAAAAAAGAGTTTCGTCTTCAGTGGGAGAATATTGAATAGAAAAACCATTTAAAACGAAGAGAAGGAAATAAGATGGAAATATATATATATATGGAAAAGTTGAATTTCATTTTTTTCTCCGTTTCTGTGCCCCCTTTCTTTAGTTATACCTAATACAATTCCTAACACTTGTTTCGGATGTAAATATTTGCTTTGGGAGTCCGTTATATACTGTATTTATTATTTTCTTTTCCAAATTGTTTTCCGCCCACCTCAATTCATGGTTACCATTTCCAGTTTTCTTTTATTGTTGTTGCTGTAAAAAGCATTTCTACATTCGGTAATAGCTTTTTGCACTGTCATTTGTTTTAAATAGTGACTTATTTCTGCTCCTTTGAATTTTCTCGTGGGAATTTTACCTTAAGTTATGGACTGTGTCGGTAATTCAAGAAATGAAATGAAAGAAATCTATGTGTATTCATGCAATCCGTACTTTTATTGTTATCAAATCTTTCGCCGGTACCTCATGTTAATGTAAAATACATTGGTATCGAATTGAAGGATATATTTTTTGCTGTAATAATTGGACCTCATTTTAACGTTATGTATAATAAAACCACTGTGATGGGTGATATCACTGAATACGCGAGTTCAATTTTTCTACTGAACAAGCTTCCATTATTTATTGTTGGTTGCCTTGTAAATCTAGTAACAGTTCATGATTTTAATATCTATAGAAAACTTATTACTTTATGCGTTTCCTATATATGTTTAGTATATTGTTTAAGCGCAAAAGGGAAATTTAAAAGATAAATTAATGTAAAACTAAATTATAGTTATTCATATTGTAAATTTCATTTTGTGTACGTGGTATATGTTCTATTTTCTTGCTACTTTTAAATAATCTTATATGATTTCATTATTAAAATTATATTTCTTCAAAATATTAAACAATTTTGGAATATATTTCTATCTATCTAGATATTTATTATGGGAAAAGGGAAATCCATTATTTTTACTTGAACTTCAGGATTTTACCAAACATATTTTGGATTCGTTTTGTGCAAATAGTTTAAAGCTGTTTTATAATCGTTATTTCCTGGATGATGATCCTAGAGTGATTGATAAAATGCCGGCTAATTTCAATCATTTCTGTTTTTTTGTAGATATTTTTGAGGATGGATCTACCTGTGCAAGGTCCATCGTTAACATCAAAAAACATTTTTTTTTCTAATCTCGGGGGAAGAGATGATTGACTCGTCGCCCACAACAAGGCATGAAACTGCTACTCATTAAGCGCTATCCGGTGGGTATCTGTGAACCAAGGCACAGAGGCGAATAGCATTGCCCACGTCACACCACCACAAACCCGTTTATAGGGCGGGTCATATTCATCCATCATCTCAGAAGAAGAAAGGACTAAGATACACAGAGAGAGAGAGAGAAAGGAAACGTTCATGCCCAAACCGAGATTCGAACCCTGGACAAATAGCCCAAGAGTCAGGAACGCTAACGACTCAGCCATTGGCCGTCTTTAACATCAAAAATACTTAAATGGAATCTACGAAATAAAATTATACATAATTGGCTGTTACAGTATCGGGACGATGTACATCATGCCCAATTTTAGCTACCTGACTGTCATTTTTGCCTTTATCAAAAAAAACTGCAAAATGTACCGAATTTTTTCTCTTTGTTAACTTTCATTTTTAACACCTTGTAGCTCACAATTGAATAGATCAATTAAAAAACCGTAAAAAGGTTTTTTACTGCAAAACATCATTTTTCCGACGAGCATAAATCAGAAATTGTTTGATCGATACTTTACGAGATATCGATCAGTATAAGCACAGTCATCACCGAAAAAATAATGGATTTCTTTTTCACCACTTTAATCTTGCTGAGTTCACTATAATTTAATGATATGGAGTACCAGAATGTAATAGTGTGGCTGCATGTAACCCCCTCCCCAAATTTGTACTTAAATACTTTATCAGGAGTATCATTGTACAAATGCAGCTGTATTATTAATTTTATTAAATATTGCGTTATTATTCAATTTCTTTGACTTCAATAATTTCTGTTGATTTTAACAAAGCTACAGTGAATAAATTATTGAAAGTAATTAATAACTGAAATTTGAATTGTTGAAATAATTTAAGCGGATGAAGACTTAATCGAATTGAGTAAGTAACTTATGTCTTAAGAATTAGATATTTGCATTCTAGTATGGTTATTTAAAAGCCTGACACGTGCTTAAATTATGAACATTTTTTACTTGACCATACATTACTCATTTTGTAATTTTTTTACATTCAAATATTTTCGATGATGTGAATACATGTATTGTCGGTATGTATTTCCAAAAGCATTGCTACGCTTGTTGTCCATTAAAAAAATTGTATTCGATTTCCGCTTATGCCGTTTTTACTTATAGAGAAATTTGCTTGCAGTGCACTTTTAACTGTGGATAAGATTTCTAATATAAAAAAATGATCGTCAAATAACAGCCTGATCAAAATCGTTATTGAGATATTAAGTGCAGAAATCATCACTAAATTAAATTATTGTCAATTAAGTACTATTTTATTTTTGATAACTGTGGAAATATCTATTCCGAAGTAACTGAGGTCTATACATTCAAACTGCTAAATATATAAAATGTACACATTCTGTTAAACTTTGAGCGATAATTATATAACCTATTGCATTTTCATAGCTCTCATGGGCCAAATACTATTTATAAATCGCCAAACGGAAGCTCATTAGCTATTGAATGCGTGACAGAAGTCTTCTTGGCGTTCTTTCACCGCTGGCGTTTTCTTGGGAGTTTGATTCACGAGAAAGCAGAAATGACCCAATTATTGATGTTTGAGAAGAATGGGCTGAGCACTCCAAGTTATTATTTCATTATTCACTTCAAGTTTCGATACATATTAGCAAATTCATCGTGAGGGAAATTAATAAAATTGCAGTATGTGACAATCATCTATCGCACTTCGAAAATTTAGTTGAGGAAAAATAATTGAATTTTTAAAATTCAATAATTTGTAGCTCGCGCCTATATATCTCTGCTTTTACCAATCATATCTCTTGAATTATTACATTTCCTTATTTCTGTCGTTATAAGCGCAATAAAAGTGCCTTTTGATTCACGTTGAAATTGGAAAACCCATACCTAAGATTATTATTAGTTGTGATTTTTCTTCAGTACAAGTTTTGAAAGTTGTATAATTGTGCTACTTTTATGTTAAGCTGAATTGTTTAAGCTAGTGCTAAAAGGTATTCGTAAAAACTGTTTGGTTTTAATCATCATGAATGGGTGATAATTATTAGCAATAATTCCAATTTTTGAATTTGAATTTTATCAATGAAAATATATGACAAAATTGGATATTGCTTTGAAGAATTAAATTAGATTTGTTAATCAATGTAAGATATGTGGCCTGATTACTGAAAGTTTGTGGTACACATGATAGCATAGCACTCTGCATACATATTATCATTATACTACCACTAAGCCATAGTAAGGTCAAC
>JAPDSC010164295.1:1011898-1045528 GCA_026290005.1 Latrodectus geometricus
TTCTTTGTCAGTTATTGCAAGTTTCAGTAGGATTGAATAAATTCTTGTTTTTCGGCAGAGAAATTTGGCAATTAAGAAATATGCTATGCATTTTAGTTACTTGAATGTTTTTTTTTTATTTGTAAGTTGTTTACCATAGTTTAGTGATAACATCATGATTTTCGGACTTGAAATCCACTGCTTCACTACTGGGAGAAGAATGTTACATTTTTATTTTCTCTATGCACACATTTGTCTCTCATTGCCACCAATTTCACATAACGTCATTGACTGCATGCATGTCTTCAGAGCTAATTTATTAAATTCTTTTGACTAATTTCATAAATTGTAGTGAATGCGTTGGACTTAATGTAATTCATCAATTGATTAAAAAAAAAAGAAAGAAAGAATTTTTCAGTCATAACCTTGTGTTTAAGATCTCTATATCTGATCCAGATCAAGGCCGTCGTGCTGTGAGAGCCTATTTATGTTGAAGAAAATTTCTTATGATCCATTTTCTTTCCTCTGTTGTTTCAGCTCACTTATCGACCTCGTGATTTGACTTTTCTTAAAATAAACACATGATTCGCTATGTTTTTGCGGCTGGCAGAATAGACAATGGAAACTTATTGAAATGTTCCTGTGGAGAGAAACATGCCAGCTCAGGTGTCGACCTCATTTCACTCTAACGTAAAATTACGAGGCTGTGTTTAGCGGCTTTTCAGTCAGTAAAATTTGGCTAGCAGAAACACATTACAAACAAACGGAAACATTGAGAGAAGGCAGTGATTACTCCATGTCACTAGACTAATTGAGTTGTGGGGCTTCAGTTATGAATTTCATGTATTCAGTGATTCATGGTTTCGCACAATCTTTTCTAAGTTCTGGTTAGTTAACCTTCGAGTATCATTTCTAATTATTTTGAATTTCTTAATATCAATTACGCGATGTAAAAGTAAACAAAATATATCAATATTCTTAACTCGTTTTAAATACATTTCCATTAGATGTTAACCAGCAAATTAATTTACATTTAATGTTATTTTTAAAAATGTTTGCAGGATTTTATAGATAGTTGAGATGGAGGATACAACTGAAAGAGAGATTTTTCAGCACTTTTTATACATTCTCTTCGAAGAATAGGAAGCTTGAAATGAATATAAATTGCTTTCCGAATCGGGTGTCTTAGCGATTCTGTAGTTTTCCTAAAACTTCCAGAAGCTTCATTTCTATTTTTTCTTTTATTTTCTCCCTCTTCCCTTCATTTCCCATGTTTTGGAAGAAACTCACGGTCATGATCTTTTAATCTTCAAGTTCTTTTCATGAAAAAGAGTAAAATTTAAAGGAAGAAAAAAATCCGTTAGTTGTGAAGAGAGAAAAAAAAATCCTGAATCCTGATACACCGCACCAACCTAATAGTCCAGTTAATCAATCAACAGTTTGAGAAAGAGGGAAAAAAATGAAAGTTTTGGTGAGAAAGAAGGTAGATTTTGTAGGGTTGTCGCAAAATTTACCCTGGAAAAATTTCGAGATTTAATTAAGAAAGCAATCAGACATTTTTCATGCAATTTTCATGTTGATCGTGTACGACAATTAATAGCAAAAATACTTAAAAACTTTCTGTTTTTGTACTATTCGTATAGTATTTGAATAACATTTTAGAATTCTTTTGTGCAAACAATGAATTCTCTCGTCCAAAAAAAAAATAATAAATCGTTTAAATTCATCCCTATAAGTTTTAATTAAAGTTAAAGCACCTAAAAATGTTTTAGTAATGAAATTTTAGTTTAATATATAAAAATTTTTCACTCAATTGTTTTTGGTTTGATGTTTACTGCATGTCTTGAGACTTCTCTTTAAAAAAAATTAAGAAAACAGGATTTCTTATGAAACTATACGGAAACTTAGAATATATAATAACTAACATGAAATAAAACATTTTAAAATCAAATTAATAAACTAAAAGTATCCGAAATGCTGTTTTTCAAAATGGAATTTCTCCTTTCCACACTACAGGGGAAGGAAATTAAGGCATCATAAGGCAGCCAGTGGCCTCGAAAGTGGATGGCTCTTCGTCATTTGGAAGCCCCAAAGATATTATTTCACATGGCGATTACAGTAACCTATTTTACGTGCCTCAGCCCTCTTTTGGCGCAGTTTGTCCTTATTAGACCTTGCGCCATTAAACCCAACCAACCAAACCGTGCCTCAGCCCTCATAAGTGAATACCATAAATTCACGGTTGGCTCGGGATTCAAACTCACGACCTTTCGATAACTAACCAACTGTGGCCTTTCTAACCTAAATTAATCCAGCTTGTTTAGGACATACTCAGATCTCATGTTGCTACAAAATCAAAGCTCATTCTTAGTATCTGAGACTAGGAAGTTGAAGTATTTCATGAGTTTTACCAACATTCTTGAAGGACTTGTCTATCCTTTAATGTTTTATCGATTAATAGTTTTCCTTAAAAGTTTTACTGGTAAAATTATTGCATCCATAAAAAATATCAGACTTAACTTTTCGTAGCATATTTTGCAACTATTTTTAAATAATTTTTAACGCTTATTTGTAACCGAATTATTGACATGAAACATATTTTCTTTACGTCGTTCCAAATAGTTGAATCCCATATGTTTTTGTGAATTTATTTTTGATCATTATATTTTGTTATGCTTTCTATTATTTTATGCAATACATATCTGTCATCTTTCTTCGATTTTCTACTTTTCAGTCAAATTGTTTGTCTGAAGGAGCTTGCATCGTCGCAACCTCATAGTGTCTTTCATTTTCATCATGTCCAAGACTATAATTATAAGTCCTTGCTTTACCAACACGTCTTCTGACTGTATGCTATGAAAATTTGTTGCGAAAAGTGCCAGATTGGCTATCGACCGCATCACTTAATAATAATTGAAAATGATGCGAAATGTTTTTCTAATTTCTTCCCAATAGCCTATTTTGTGGCTTTAATGAAATGCAAATATAAAATATTATTTTTAGAGTTTCTTTGTCCTTATTTTTATCATGTCAAATATCTAATTTCGTAAACATTTATATAATAAAGCGTTGCGTATTGATGCGTTGTTAATATAATATTTTTAAGCATGTTGTGCAAATCTGTTATTTTCTATAGAACGCACATTCATTTGTAATGAGTTGATTTTCTCTCTTTTTTTCTGTGTATGTATATATATATATATATATATATATATATATATATATATATATATATTTCGAGTTTGTTAACTTACTGATTACAAAATCAAAACTTCAAATATTAATAAAAGATGCCATTTTTTAAGAAGCTGTGATGGGCAGCTTAAGTTGTAAGACATTTTAATATCCACATTGTAAAATGCCTACTAAAACGACTTTTCATTAGAAGTAGACCATATTGATAGATCGCAGGAGGAAAACCCAGAAAACTCTTAAGTGCCTTGCAGAATCGAAGTGAATGCATAATTTAGAAGCAAAATATGTTGTTCAATAATAGCTGATATCGATAATAGCTGATATTGTGTCTTTTGCTCTGAAGAATCTATAGACCACAATGAGCTCTGGAAATCATTGAATAAATATTTTGTTTGCTCCGCTTGTTTTTTTTTTCCTCCTTTTAATTTTCGTGTGATAAAATTGTATTTGTTTTTAATCTTTCAAACCATATCATTATTGCATAGCACGTTATATATCACTATATTTCTCCCCTTCCCAGAAATATAATAACATTTTTTAGATGTGTAAAATAAAAATAAATTTTTTACATGGTAAAAAAATACTAATTTATTTATTATTTTAAACATAATTTGTTAGCAAAAAAATCCGCTCAAATAACAATGAACTCAAAAATGATTTTTTCTAAGCACATATGTTCTTAGAAAAACTCAATCAATAAAACAATGTTATTTTTCATCATTTTACAGGCTTAGATCATAAAATAAGATCAGTGGCGACGTTCTTTTATGAGGTTACCAATACCTTGTATGAAATTCTATTTTATCATCGGGAAATTTATATCGTAGAGAAGAAAAATAAGAAATTCTTGAAAAACAAAGTTGTTTTCCAGTTTGGAAGATGGTTTGGTGGCAAAACTATGATAGGCAGACCAGCTCTAATGTTTTTGCAAGACTTGTATTTCAAATATATATATTTGTCTATTTTTTTTCTTATTTTAAAAAATAGTTTATATTTTTTTAGTTTCCTTTTCATTTATCGTTGTTGTTTTCCTCCTCCTTTATCGTAGTTTTTTCCCCCCTTAAACGTCAATTTTTTTTTAATCTTAAATTGTTTATTTTTAGTTTTTTGATAAGTGACATTCAAAAAACTAAGAATGATATATCTTGTTTTGTGAAAGAAGTACTTTTTTTTTTACTCAGAACTTCAGTGAAATATTCAATTTCTTCTTTTTCCTCCTCCCCCTTTGCTGCTTGCCTAGAGTAAACTCTGCATCCACCTGTCTTTTCTCAAAGATTTTCTATAGACACATATATCAAATGGAAAAATATTTCAAATTAAGAAAACATTTTTCTGATAATAGTTTATAAAATCCCGCAGAAGAATAATTTTATCATGAGAAATAAATTCTAACTTTTTCTGTGGTTTCGATGTTGATACGTAGTAATTTATCCGTATTTTTCAATCCAGTATAATTATCTGTACTTTCATATTTTCTAATAACATTAATATAATATCTATCGTATTTAAACTGCAGGGAGGTACAACATGAAAAGGTCGCTTGCATTAGTTATCCCTTTCGATCCACAGCCACTAACGGCATCCTTGCTGTAATTTACTGGAGGAAAACCTTAGATGCAAATAGAACTTAAAGATCTTGAAAACCCGTAGAAGAGAAAATAATATTTAAGCAAATCTGTGCTGCTGAACAAAAAATCACAGATTCCCATCGAAATTATTCTTACGTGTAATTGCTCTCACAGATAGTTGTAATCTATGAGAGTATCGATGCACTTTAGGAATACTTAAAAGTCAAATTTGTATTTCGTTTTAGGAATTGCAATCTAAAGGGTTACAGAAACAGTACGAATGTATGGTGAACGATAAGGGATTGTCTTAATCTGAAAACATCTGCATTGGCAGCTTTGTGAAACAAGAGGTTTCTGGCTCCTCAGCCTAATGCAGTACTTAAAAACTGTACCAAATTTTGAAGAAAACCATTTGTGGGGTAGTGGCAGGTCAATTAACAGCCTTCGTGGTACCACAGTCCTCCATATAACAGCTGGTGAATGCTTAAGATTGCATCCTTACTTTTTGTAATAGATCCAAACATTGACTAAAAAAGATTTTTCTCATTATGTAGATTTCAATCGCTGAATTTTCAACAGATTGAAATAAATCTAGATTATACTAAAACTCTATTTCTTCCCAATGAATTCACTTTCGCCCAATATATGATACATTTAATACCTACAAAAACAGTAACTTAACATTTGTGTGTTCACGTGCTACAAATCTATAAACGCATCGACAAACCTTCCTCTTAAGTTGGACGAGAACTATCAGTGACTGGCTTATAAGGCGGTATCTTTTTGGACGTTTTGTCGCTAAATTTTTTACTTGACGTTTTTGCAAATGTTGCCAAAAATTCTGGAGTATAATCCAGTTTACTTACTGTGGCATGAGGGGGTGCAACAAGACGATGCTCCGCTTCCTTTCATGTGATAACAATGGCAGTATCTGGATGTCACACTTTTTCAAATCAATGAACAGGTTGATGGTTTCTTGTAGTTTATGAAAGAACTGATTGAAATGATATTTTGAAGCATTTAGACGTGTATTCAAAAGGCGCGATTACAATTGTATGCTTTACGAATGTCATATCAGAAAATGTTTGCTGGCTGTTATTTTCATTCAATCAAAGGGGGTCAGTTTTGATAAATTTTCCACTAATTAAGATTACGTTGTTGATTATCTGAGTCCTCTGATGATTCAGTACATTTATTCTTCTTTAATAATGAAATTCACAGTTAATGAAATTCACAGTCATGTTAAAAAAATTCTTTCCTTTTGTCCACAGGTCTGACCGAAGTCGCTGAAAGAGTCAACTACTTCGTAACTTTGAATTATACGGTCATTTACGATGTCAACATCTGAGTTGGCCTTTTTCTTTCCCAGTTGTACTTTAGTAGTACAGTAACATGTGATTTTTATTAAATGTTGATCGAATAATCAAGATCATCATGAGCTGATTATTTCCATTTCTTTTTTAATATTTCTCGCGTACTTAGCTTACCGTAAACCAAGTATTATAAACTTGCAATTAAAAATTGTAACATTGAAAGGAATGGTTACGCTTTATGGACATAATTCGATCGTGATTTGTAATTTAAAGTGTATTCCAAGCAACTACTAATATTCATACATGAATATAACTGATATTCAAACCTGAATTTCGAGCTTACTGAAATTTATTTTTAAAAAATATTCCCCTATAATGCCTACACCTGAAGTGGAAACCGAATCTACGTAATAGTGAATGGCTTCAATCAAACTTATAAAACTTTATCTTGATTTTTGTGTAATTTACTTTTAATGAAGAAAGTTGGTTGTTTTCAAACGTTTAGTAAAGCATTTCAAAAGTATTAATATTATTTTCACAATATATGGTGTTTTGATAAAGAAAATGCTCACAGTTATGTAACGAAAGTCGCTACTCGGCGATAAAGCCGCCAATCTTGTGCTCTTCTTCTTGAATTGACCTTACGCTCCAGGCCACCAAGATCAATTGAGAGGGGCGATGTATCAAAATGCCTGGAAGTTGCCGATAGTAAAATTTCCGCCTTGTTGCTTCTTCTTGTCCACGCGAAAGTTTTTAAGTTACATTTTCTTTTCGGTAGAGGGAAGAAATTCTTTGTTTTTCCCCCATCGATACTGTCAGGTGTTATTTTCCTTTTTTAGGGCACAGTACCGTTATATACATTTCGAAATATCTTTCTGTTTGAATTGACCTTCTGGCTGTGTGGAATTTATTCAGCCGTTGTTCCCTTATCCTTTATATGTTTATCGATGGAAGATCTCTGGCTTGTTTTCTCTTCTTCTATTAATAGATTCGACTTTGCAAAATATATAATCCAATATGGCATTAATTTTGATGGTGTATTTCTTAATGACCCCGTATGGATACAAAAATACTGCTTTTTGTTGCTGCAAGTGAAAGATTTCAATAACTATATCATCAGATGATATGTTTCTTAATATCAGTGATATTTTTTTAACATATGAATACAAAAATAATTTTTCTTGGTAATACAGTGAAAGATTTCAATAGCCGTAGAACAAAAAGCTGTCGAAAAAATTGAATATTTATTACGCTTTTTGCCCCCAGCGTGCTTAAATAGACATCAGGAAAAAGTAAATTATTTTACAGCCTATCCTGTATTATATTTTCCCCACATCATAGAGGGGTATATAAGATTTTTTCTTCAGATTTGCCAGTAGCTTAACTTAGTATATATCAGTTAGGAAATGGATACCTTTAACAACAGGACAGCGTATCATCATCTCCAGTCTTTCTCTGTTACCTGTATTTCATGTTAAAAAATTTAACTGAATTAAACCACCGAATAAATTACATTTCATTCGGAGTTTTAATAATTTCTTACTAGACGGAAAATTGAAACAAATTACTATTTTGATTGCAACAAAAACATCTTTTACAACCATTAAAATTCTTTTTTGAAACCTAATTATGAGAAAATTCGAATTTTTATTCTAATGCATTTTAAAATTCATAAGTGAACAACCACAAAAACTGTAAATTTGTTCCAGACCTTATTTGGTTTTGATGTAATTTTTTTAATAATTTTTGTAAAACATTCTTCAATTTTTTTCTCCCAGTTCATTGCATTTTCTTGTTACTCGGCTTCCAATTAAGATTTTTGGAATATTTGGTTGAAGTAGGCTATGTTGCCACAATACAGCTTTAAATAGAAAGTATTGGAATCCGATAGTTAGACGAAGTAGAAATGAGCGTAGTGTGGGAACATCCTCATTTTTGA
Source organism: Latrodectus geometricus (assembly GCA_026290005.1). NCBI lineage: Eukaryota > Metazoa > Arthropoda > Arachnida > Araneae > Theridiidae > Latrodectus > Latrodectus geometricus. The sequence goes on from JAPDSC010164295.1 coordinate 1,019,893, forward strand.
AAACCCTCCATCGTTATTTTCAATCAGGAGAACAAAATATAACTTCAAACCTTCTTGAACAATTCGAAATGAGAACTTGATAAATAACTTCTTTTCTTGTCTGCCTTTTCTTCCCCTCGCATTTTTCTATCCTCTGCTTTCCCTCCTCCCTTCATTGGTCCGCTTTATTTCTATTTTTCCCGCCGCAAAAAAAATCGTTTTCTTTTTTTTCTTACAAAGACTCAAAAAAAATGGCAACAACAATATATTTGCTTTCCAAAGTAGAAAGTCTTAAAAATAAACACTATTTTTCTGGAATATATATTCTCTTTGTGTGGTTCCTTTTTTTATTGCTTCTGTGCTCATTTTCAGTTTTTAATTTTTTTTCTTTAGGAAATTTTAATAATGAAAAGAGCGACGTCATTTTTCAGGCCTGCAGCTGTGCAAAATGGCAACTATGAATGCTTATGGCTCAAACATACTGCGTTATAAAAGAGAAAAAGCGTTAAGTTCGGTGATTCATATCGCAGTCAACGTTAGATGAAAGAACAAGGGGAATAAAACTTGATAATTAACAAATAAAAAGTAATATTGATGAAATGAGATTTTCGTACATTGCTGATTGCTAATTCATTGTTTGTATAGTGGTGATTAGTTCTTTCAGTGCTGTAAGGTATTCATTTTTAATTAATTCCATTAATTACTTAGAGATGGAATGTTATGTTAAAATACGCTTATTAATTTTACTTACTTTCCTCAATTGTTCTGATCTAAAACTAATATTATGAAATTAATAAATAAGAAGAAATTATTTGTGATTGCAGTTAAACTATTTGATTATTTATATTTGGCTTCAAACAGTTGGCTTTAACTGATAATTTTAATATATATTAGAAAGAAATAGATGCTTATGATCCATATTTTCTTTGAGTAGTCTTATTTCACAGAAGATATGCACCTTAATGGGAAATCGCATGTTTTTAACTAGATTACTCAGTAAATGTTTCTTGTATTTCTTCCTAATAATTGAGTGAGAATAAAAACTGATGTAAAGAAGAAAAATATTCGAGAATTCAAAGAACTGTTTTCCGATATTCACATAATGCATAGAGAAAAGTTGGAACACTATTCCACAAACAACGCTTATCTTTGTATTATGCAGCAAGCTATTGGAGAGTTTTCTGGCATTTATCTTGTTTTCAGCTTGTGGTTCCTGCAGTGTATTTTCAGGGGCCTTTTTACAACTCTCCAGTTTGAACTTCAGGCACGTCATATGGTTGACAGGCATTCATAGCTGTGCAGGTGAACCTCGGTCTGTTTCATGGGTCTAGAAAACTCGCACCAACCGCTTCTCAATTCCGAACCATGACCAAGCAGCGAAGTCCTCAACCCACGGAGATCTAACGACCCAGTCAGGAAAATGTCGCCATGCTTTCTCAGAAAATGACACTTTGCTGATCTTAACAGAAAGTTGCTTGAAACTACTTGACGAGGTTGATACCTGAGCTGGGGACTTTCTTTCCACATTACATGAAAGGAGAGTTGGGCCTAACGGAGCAGTTAGCATGTATCGCCTGTCTCATCAGACAATATTGCATTTACAGGACCCTCTATCTAAAGTTACATTATAATTACTATTAATTATAATGTAAGATGCAATTCCTTATGTCATCGAATACATCTTTTTATGTTTAGATGCATGATTTTTAAAAGTGTAATACTTATCAACATGTCTATTTTGTGTTCAGATTTGAAAATAGACCATATGATTGGTTGTAATCGACCATTTCACAAAGAAATCCACTGCAAAAAAATAAATAAATAATTCTTGTGGAATGGTTTTACTATAACAATTATGCATTAAGAAAAACATTTTTTTAGAAAATGGTTAAAACTTATTGTATGATATTAAGAAATTTTGTTGAACAATCAACATTTTTTCTGGGTTTCTTTTTATATTTTCCTAAGAAAAAAAAATTTGAAAAACGAAGTTGAAAAAAAATTATTTTTTGAAAATATTAACGAAATATTAATTATTTATTTAATTTTAATTTGCTTTACTTTTTAAATTTATGTCTTAATATTTGTTAACATTTATAACTTCCTTTTCAAATACGATTTAAAAAATATATATGAATACATATTGTACTGTTAACATGATTATATATCTTAAGAATCTATATTAAATATTGTATTTGCCAATTAATTAAAAAATTAAAGGCAGTATATGAATAGATTGAAGGTGTTCTAAGAAAGCTAATTTACTGTTTTAAAACCAAAGATATTTTTTTTCTTATATATCATCTTCATCATCATCATCAAATTTTATCATAAAAAGATAAAATCTTTTTATGTTTAGTTGTATCCGTTCTGAATTAAGCTTTAAAAATTTGCAGATTCTTTCATTAAGTGAAATGAAAATGTGTATTCTTAAAAATTCTTAATTATTATCAAACAAGTTGGCAACATTCCAAGAGAAAAAAATCTTCTCTGAAAGAGAATTAATTGAATCCCTAAATATGTATTTCCGACGAAAATGAGAGGATATACAAACTAGAAAGGAGAAAAATTATGGTGTTAAAAAACTAAGTTAGTACATTTATTTTGCTTAATATTTTGGTTTCGTTATTTAGCTTTATTTTGTTTTTTTTTTTTTTTTTTTTCCACAGCTTATCTTATAATTAAAAGAGAATATATGATCTTTATAATACACACATGCACGTATTCTTCAATAAGAACATATTTTCTCTTCATTTTTTTTATTTATTTATAATATAGTTCTTAATTTAAATATAATTTTTTTTATTATTGTGATGTGAAGTATATATAATTGAGGTATTTATTTCAGAAAGAAAAACGAAATGATTTTTAAAAAACGTATGATAATAATCATTCAAAATTTTGATTATGTTGAGTGCGCCTCGATTTGCAGGCAATTTTTCAATTTGTCTGCTAAATGAAATATTTATTTTGTAAAAAAGAAAAAAATTCGTAATTTCATAAAACTTATTGTAAACATTTTTTATTTTTCTTCAATTTTTTAAACATTAAATTTGGTGTATTTTACTGAGTATTTCCTTTAATATAATATACAATACGAAAATAAAATAATTTGTAAAAAGCATTGTCGTTTTTTTTTGTTGCAAACAATGTAGTTTTTTCAAGTTATTTATTTATTGTTAAATTTACTTTGTTTCATTACGAAAAGAAAATCTCTAAATTTATATTTTGTTGTTTGAATATAGGGGTTCACATATTAGAAATGTGATTTTATATTTTGTTAAAAAACATTTTTTCTCTTTTTCAAATTGATATTTAGGAATTTGTAATCTAATTGTAAAATACAAATTAACTGTAATTGAATTCATTTTAGTTCCAATAATTTTATACATATTGTTGTGTTATATAATTAGGACTAGCAGCTTAAGCTAGTATAAAACTTGTTTAAGGAAATTTAAAAGGAAAAAACATGTAACTCTTAAATTATTTGTATCATGTCTGTGTATTGCTATTCATATTTTTATATTTTTTCTGTAGTATTTTGTATTTGTCATACACTTTTCATTTCATTTTTAGTTTATAAAATATGCTTCCAAAGTTTGATAATTAAAAAAATTATATCTTGTGATGTTCTCAAAAATTTGTGTAATTATTCCTCCAATTACACCAATTTATGATAACATCGAAATTTATTTTTGAATGAGGTGGACAATTCAATATTGCTTAATATTTTTTGTTTATTCTATTTACTAGTTATTAAAAATAAGTTAAATCTGTAATGTAAATGCTGTTGTTGACTATAAATGACATTGGAGTCGATGTTGCGACCTTTAAAATGTGGATTAGACATAAATTTTGCCATTGCTCTCAAGCGATCGCCTGGCTCATTATCGAATGGTTGTGAGTTCGAATCCTTTTTTAAGTAAGGATCCATCGTGTGCACGTCTGGGTCTCGTTAAATAGGTCATATTTGCAATGTTCTCTAAGAGACCTTTGGAAGTGGCAGTTCGAATATTGGGGGTTTTCTGCTTGATTCCTGCTTCAATGAATTATGGAAATCCCTACCGGCTGCTTCCAATTAACTGATACTGGGAAATATTCTGGTGCAACAATAACCACCTAAATCGGTAAGACACAGGGAGGTCTGCTGGCATAAATCTTAAAGATTGTGAGTTCTATACTTACACAACCTAATTCTTCATGTTCACTAATGACAGCTATACCATATAAATTAGGTTATAATCAGAATGCTTACAAAGCGAAATGATCCCTGCTTCTCTATTGTGAGGAACCATCCATTTTTAGGGATATGGCATACTCAATGACTTTTCTATACAAGATCAATTTTGCCTTTTGCATCTTGTCGAGGAACCTCATGATTTCATAATCATTTAATCGGGAGTATAAAATAAATAAACTTTAATATTGATTTCCAATGTGTTACTGCTTCACACATTCATTTATAAGCAATGAAATTGTGTGCTGGATAGTCGGTGCTTTAACTTCAGTTCAATAGTTTGGCAATTCGACTCGATTGTCAATGACTTTAGCTCGAAACGCTCCATAAACATGTCTTACCTATTAATTTATTCCTCATGAGCTAAAAATGTTCGTAAATCTTAAATGAAAATTCTTACTAAGTTGTCACGATTTATTAAGCTCCGTGAGATTAAATTTTATTTTACCGGCTTACTGAAACCACTCTGAACAAATGAGAAGTCAAACCCTTTTACTAGTTTTTTTCTCCAAGTAATCATTCAGCTACCAGCTCTGCATTCTGTTGCGCGCGCACACACATTCCTTTGTATAATCACTAAAATAGCAAACATTCAAGTACTTAAATTCGTAAATAATTTTATTCTATATTAATGTGCAGAAAAGTATATCACATTTTATATTAATAGTAAAAAAACAGACTCTAATTTCTGAAAACGTTTTTACTAAAACCACATAATCTGCAATTTATTTTATGATTCATTGCTAAAATTTTCGCATCAAAACCAAGAAAAGAGTATCTTAAAATAGCTCTCTCAATGTATCGATCTATTTTTACCCGCCATTATTCTTTATCTTGCTGAGAAGTACTTTTTACTTTCATCGTTTTTTTTTTTATTCTTACGCCTCTATATAAACAAAAATATGTGGGAAGAAAAAATATATATACTCGGGTATTTACCATTTATCCTGAGATCATGTCTATACACCACTTGAAGTCAATTTGTCAAATGGTCTTCAGAGTTTTATGAGATTGAGCTGTCGTTGGCGACGGCAAATTTTTTGTGGGGGAGGACAATAAGTGGAGAAATGCTCCAAATAATAGGTTTTCTTTCCATACTTGAAATAAAATCAAAACGAATGATCGAGAATCGACCAAGTGCGTATGTTTAAAATTATTTGCCCCATAATTTTAGTACAGATCTCAATTTCCTAAGAAAAATTATTCATTTAATTATAATTTTACTCTTATTTAATTTAATTTGTGAAGTATTTTTCTTCTACTATGAGTGTAGCCATTTTGATTCTCCTTTTTTATAAAAATAAAATTATTTTTTTTATAATTAAAAATTCTGAATAAAAAAATAATAGTAATTGTTATCTCTGATGTTTCAATTCGTTAGTCTAAGGATTTTTTATTTTATATTTTTTTACGATAGCTTTAAGCTCCAGCTATTTTCCATAAATGTAAAGCTCCATAGTGAAATAGCATTTTTTTGTCGTCAAACACATTTTAATCTTCTTAATTTTTTCAAAGTATTGATTAAATTGAAAAAGTGAAATTTTGTTTGGAAATTGAAATTTTAATATAGTCTAATGAGTTCAAATAATAACATTTTAATGTTATAACATTGTAGTATAGCATTATTATAGCACTTATCCATTTTTATAATTTACTTATTTATCATATTTATTTACATCTTTTAACATTAATGAACTAACATTTAATTAAAATCACTCTTGAGTAACCCCCCCCCCCGATCAGAGAACAAAGTAGCGTCAAACATGTGATTTTTCACCTAATATAGAAAACAATTTACAAAGTACACATAACACACAAAAAATGTCATTTTTCATTTAAAAAGCTTTTTTGTTGTTATGAATCTAAAGTGCGTTTGTGTTTAACTATTTTTGTAAATAAACTATGTCATATATCCTAATCATACGTTCTAAAATAATTTCTGCATTCTTTAAAAAATTGAAGTTTTGTTTTAATTCTTTCAAAATATACTTTATGCAACTATACTCGGTGTCCGTTTGGTGGAATTTGCGCCTACTTTTCTGGTCTACAGGATTTTTTACACGTATTCCTTTTCAGTTTGTACTAGTGACTGAATTTTCATTATAAACATCAGGAAAAAATTTTCAGAAATGTAGTGCAATAAAAAAAATTATTTACTTAAAAATTTTTCATGAATCATCCAAAGACCAGTCAAATAAATTTCAAAATTATTTTATTTTAAACGGTTAGCAAAAATAAACGATTGCGTCTTCGTGTCTTATATCTTGTAGTGAGACACGACGATCAGATAGACAGGAAATAAAGTGTTGATAGAAGCTAAGCGAGTTACCTAAGCTCATATGACCTTTAATATGACGTGTAAGTAGAGCGAATAGTGGAAGCGTATCTCCGTTTTAATAAAACACCAAACAAGCCAAATTTTGCATACAATCAGCTATAACAACTCCATCGATATTCATTTTCCCATCAGAGATTCGGACCAAATTCCATTAGTTGGGAAATTGAAGCCATGTCCATATCTATTTGTGAAATGTGGCTTGGTTGAAGAAAGCTTCGTTCAGACAATCGCAAAATGTGGGTTCAATACCGACTAAATCAAAGATCCAATGTGTTCACTAATGGTGGCTGGAGAGCGTAAAATAAGCCATGGTCTCTATGTCTTCCTAGTGAAACGAAAGCTCTGGGGTTGACTGGTCGGGTTTTGAAATCTTCTACTTGATCGCTGCTTCTAATTACCTAGACTCACCTACTTTCAAATTACGATGATTCACTTGCATAAGATGCCAATAATTTCATTCCATGTAGAGACTGCCAAAAAGATGAAATTCTATTAGTTGGAGAATATGAAATGTTAATCGAGAATTTAAATTGTTAAAATTTTAATCTTAGGTCATGAATCATAAATTTAGAAAGTCTTGATGCTATTCCTAAGATACAACATATCTTAAACTTGTGATATTAACCGTATTGATGCCGTCATCATCTCCATTTTTTTTAATTGGAGAAAAATTGCCAGTCTTAAGCAATTTCGGTTATTTAGTCTTTCGCTAGAATCATTTTTAAGTAAATATAGATTAAAAACCTTTTTAGCTGTTAAAATATTAACTGAGCCTTCTTTTTCTTAACCCTTTTGGAAAATTGAAATGTATTTTCCTCTGTTTATCACAGCTATTATTCATTTCCGTTCATGTGATCACTGCTCGTAGCTCCTCACTTTTCCCAGTTTCATAGCTTTGATCTAAATTTAAAGTGATGCTGTCTGGAACTTAAGTCGAGTAAGTGATTTAATTAATTAATTAGAAAGTACGTTCCTGACATCAAATTAATGAATAAGTTTTAAAGGATCGCTCTTCTCTTTCACCGATGGTTCTCGGCAAATTTCGAAGTGTTAACTCCGCCTTTCTTTTACTCTTCTCTTTACGTTTGCTTTTCCATTCATTTTATTGGGTCACATGACACTCAAGTGTTGGAATTGTTATTGTCGCAGATTAATTTTTCTGACAGTAATAATAGAATTAAACTGGAGTCAAATTTTCTGAGTTTATTTGTATTTTATTTGCAATGAATTTTCGAACAAATGAAATGACTACGTTAAGAAACGTTTTCGATAATAGGATATTTGGTAATTTGAAGATGATTATTTTAAGCCTCAATTATCGATTTAAGAATTTTGTTTAAATAAATATATACGTTATCGATTATATAAACGAAATATACCCTCAAACAGTAAACCTGTCGATCTATGGAAAAATATTTATTAAATGAAATGTTTCAAATGATAGTTAATGTAACGGTTGGATTCTGTAATTTCAGATACATATATAATCATATAAATTAAATCTAAACTCATTGGTACCTCCACCTCATGGGGTCAAGGTGTACGATGTCCACATCTGTTTTTTTAACCAAGAGCCCTGAGGTGCGAGGGATGTTAGTTGGTCAGCCTAACATGATAGCCCCAGTACTTAGTTCTCAAGCATGCTTAGTACTCAGTTTTATCGATCCACTGAAAAGATCAAAAGCTGAGTTGACCAGGAATTTCGGACCTCGATCTTTGGAAACACGGAATGCAGTTGTAATGTGTTAGCAAATGTGTGAATCGAAATGGTTATTTTTTCAAAACTTATTATACAGGAAAAAGCTTTAATATTAGTTTATAAAAATATTGTATGAATAGTTTCATGCTGAATCTTTTTATAAGTTTCAGTATTTAAATGAATTCTGACTTTTGTTAGACAGGCAAAAGAAGTAGAATTAAAGTGTTCTGTAATTCCTTTTTTACACGTTTGGCCACTTAATATAAAAAGTCTTGTACTCCTAAAATTATTCTTCAGTTGTTTTTAGGACCCTGATGAGGCATCATTCATTCTTTCCGAAGATGATAGATTCAATACTTGATTCTACCAAATCCAATCGTGTTGGATGATTTATACACTTCAAGCTTTTATTATCTCTTCTTTAGTGTGGTGAAGAGGTTCAGAGTGGAAGATGCCTTCTCAGACATCGACCACATTTCTTTAGAAGTTCAAAACTAGAAACCATTATTGTGTTTAATAGGCTTCTGAAAAACGTATGCTAGCAGGGACAAACACCAAAAAGAAAAATAGTGATCTTTATTTACCCATTTTATTTAATATATCAGGTTGGGGAAAATAAATCCATTAGTTTTGCGTGATTTTCAAGACTTTATTTAATATATTTCGGATTAACTTTATAAAAATGTTATAAACGGCTTCATGAGCGATATTAGCATACACTTAAATCAGCTCTGTGATCTTATCGATAGCTTTGTTATGATGAGAACCAGTGCGGGGTGGATCATCGAAACTAAAGTTGCACACTACAGTATCGGAACCATTAACACCATTCCCAATTTCAGCCGCCTGCCTTGCATATATGCTTTTATCAAAGAATACAGTAAAATGTGCCGAATTTTATCTTTGCTGTCTTCCAATTCTAAGACCCATTAATTCACAACTGAGAAGAACAAATGTAAAAAAAAAATTTAGCGCGAAATGTCACTTTTCCAACCAGCATAAATCTGAAATTGTTCGATCGATACTTTATGAAATGTTGATCTCTACAGTCATCTATTGAAAAACTAATGGATTTATTTTTCCCCAACTTAATATACAAAAATCCCAATCAAATTTGTTTTACTTATTTTATGCATAAACTTTATTTTATTATACTCATTAATTCCTTATCATCAATTTTGCTTGGGTTTATCAAAGTTTGTTTGACAACTGTTGTTTTTAAATATTCAAGTATTGTGCTTATATATTTAACTGTATAGGTAAAAATATTTCTCTGGCAATACTCATTACAGTATTCATCATCAAGTTCTAAGACTCACATTTCTAACAATTTAATATCTTTCCTTTTTTTTAATCATCATTTTAACTTCAAGTCCGGTATCAAAAATGCACGATATAAATAAAATCCACGGGGATCGAAAGCAGTTGTATTCTATTGTGGATTTATAAATCACTCTTATCCTCGTGCTGAAGTGTATCACTATTAAATTATTTCCCTTATCTCAGTAATTACAATGTGTCATGTTGCAAATCAGTAACTAAGTTAATTAGATTTCAACGAGATTCGAAAATGATATCTTGCGAAATACTGCCAAATGTCGTAGGAACGTTTTATAGAACCTTATTTCATTCTTCGTTCATTATCCGAATTGAAATTTTGACTAATTCATGCTTTCATAATAACTGCGATGTAACTTGGAAAGAGCTTTTACTCCCTGAAACTTCATCTCGGTGAGTGGAGACATAAACAAACAGTAATTATACATTAGCGTAAAAAAGGACTTTGATGTAAGACTTTGTTACATTCTTTATCTTGTCTTGGCGCTTTATTTATTTTTATGTGCCTAGTGCAGAAGGACGTTTACTGAGTGAGGCGGCTCTCCGCGATCATTTGGCGATGACAGGCTCGAGAACGCCTTTCATCCTCTTCTGAGAATGGCTGCCACGAGCTACCAGTGATTTAAAACTAAAGTGTGGAACTGATGCAAAACAGTTTTCAATAAAAAAAATGTAAAAGATCTTGTACTTGTTCTTTACTTTTTCTTTTTTTGTCGTTATAATTTTTTTTTTTTTTTTTTTTTTTTTTTTTTTTGGAAAAAGGTGTCGGCATGCTGGAAGAAAAAGAAGAGGTTCCCAGTTTCCAACTCATTTAACAATTTTTTCGCTTTTCTGGAAAAGAGATATTTTTAGTTTTAGTGAAGAAGAGTGTATTATCTTGAAACGCTATTACTGATAAAAAAAGAAATGGCATATTTTGCTTATTATTTTTTACTACTCATGTACGTTATTTGATTTATCATGCGTGTATTTCTAGGTGAAATGTTCTTTATGCTTATTTTGAATTGTATGTAAATTGTGGACTTTTCTTATCTTATCAGTTCAAAAATAATATTATTTTTTTATTTTATTTCTGAGATACTAAATGAATGATAAACTGTCTTTAAATTGAAAAGAGATTTTCTGCAATATATTTCTCTATCGAAAATGTTCCGTATGAATGGATTCACAATAGAAAATTTGTTGCAAAAATTATTTTGATTATATTATTTATTTCTATGTTGTTAATTTTATCGTTGTGAAAAAAAAAGATTTTTTTTTCAATCAAATAATATATTTTACGGATTATATTTTTCAGATATTTTTTTCAAAAATAAATCATTTCTCTTAACAAAAGTTTCATTTTTTTAGTTTAACTTGTATTAATATTTCAAATTAAATTTATCTCTAAATTTTAAGTTAAGCCTGATTTCCAGTGTATAACATTCATTATAATTCATTTATAAAAATTTATTTATTATATTTCTGTTAGACTTTAAAATTAGTGTTCACAATTAGAATTACAAATTTAAACTAGCTTCTATATAAGAATCCAAAAGTAACGTTTTAAGCAAATTTTACAGTAGTTCCAATTTTAAAATGTTCTAATAATTATATATATGTAGGTTTCTTTACATTTTGATTTTTTTTGTGTGTATTTATTTTTTATTTTATTTTTACGATTAAATTTCTGATTAGCAGCATTTTGTTGTTTTAATTTATATCTTGTGCTCTACCTTTGCCCAAATTATATCTAAATAGGGACAGTTTTAAAATCATGTAAATTCTAGTTTTCTGTATTATCTAAAATGTGCTTGCTTAACTGTTTAAAATCCATTGGTATTAGTTACGTTCAAAAATGGCTATAAATATTCCTATGGAATCACTTGTTGCATCTCAAATTGAACACCTAGCGTCGAATTTACTTTTCGCATTATTCTATTTTTGAGAATTTGATAGAACACTTGCATGGGGAAATTCCTATCAACCGAAAGCTATTTTAAGGTTTTGTGACGTTACGTTGTGAACGGCCAAAAGACTCTATAAGGTATAAATGCTCGGGAGTACTTTTAATAAATTGTGGGGGTTACTCTTGTTTAGCCTGGAAGAAAACCCGAAAAACTACCCACTATACACCCCGACAAACGTACATGTTGAAAGCAGAAGCGTAACATTTATTTTAATTGTTCAACACTTGCTGTGGTGGAACCCGTGACATTATATTCCGCAGAGTGCTATGTTACCACTAAGCCATGGGTAACCTATTGTAAGGTATTAGTACAAAAGTTGTGTCTTGTTTTTAGGAACTTCTCTAGTCATTGGACCCTTTATTCTTGGTTCTCAAGGGTGGAAACCAAGAAATCACCCGATCTGACAGAAGTTAATTCAAAAACCACAAATTTAATCCAAAATCTCATTATGCGACAGTGGTTAGGATCGAATACAGAAACTTTTCTATTCTAAAGGGGGGTGTTCTTGCCATTTGGCTACGTTGAAGTTTGTTTTTCAAAAATAACTAATCTAAAAAAATATTCTGTTCACATTCATATGAAAACAGCTTCAAAAACCGTCTTAAGAAGTAAAATCGTGGTGTTTAACAAGCTTAGTTTAAAAAAAAAAAAGATAGTTTATGCTTAAATAATTGTTTAATCGATTTAAAGATTATATAGAAATATGATTTACAAGTAATTTGAATGAAATGAATGTAACTATAACACTTAGCTATTCAGTGAAGTTTCGTTTCTCATTAACTCTCGCTAAAACGAGGATGGAAAATAAAATTCTAAAAAATTACGATATTAGCAATTAATCAATTATATGTGTGGGATTATTTTCGCAATATTTCTGAGTCCTCACCATAATTAAACTTTTAACGCTGTTCAAATGGAAGCTTAACAAGTATAGTAAGAAAGAATATTGTTATTATTATATGCTCTTCATTTCGAAGGATATTTATTCTATATATAAGGATTTAGTTTCAAGAAGCAGTTGTCTTTAATAGTTCTTATTTGCTTTCATTAAAATAATTAATCAATTTATATAATTTTTACCCTCAAATACTTTTTAATAATGTTGTTTTGTTTTAGCTTTATTGAGGATTCAGGCACTGCTTAGTAATTTTGTAATAGATTCAATTCATGTTGTTATAATGTTAGGCAGTTAAAATGAATATTATTTATAAACGAATTCGATGAATTCTGTTCCGTTTTCTTTAGATCGCTGCTCATATTCCCAACATTAGCTGCAATAAATTTCAACATTCTTTCCTAAAATTTAAATTTATACTGTTATCCGCAACAATTGACTATTTGTGGGTTTTCCAAAACAATAACATAATCACTTTGTTCGCAAAAATAAAAATCTCAACCAATCATCAATCAGCGTAATTAAGATATGCTTACCTACGCAAATCAATCAAGTGTCGTTCCAGTCGCTCCATTTTCAATTAAATCGATCGAACGTTGTGGGGAACATTCTCGACAACTAATGTTTTCTTACGTACTTGGTCTTCTTGTAAACATAGCCATTAATCAGCCGTGACGTCATACACTTTAGCTCCGGCTCCACGTAACACAACATTACCCTGAAATCACGCCTGCCGGAACTTTCCCTATGCAATTTTTTTTATTTTAAAATCAAACCATTATCGATTCCGCCAGTCATCAGTTTTGCCTGTTTTCTGAATTCTTAAGTTGAAGCAAATTGTGCAGAGAGAATTTTTTAAGGATATCCGCCACTAAATTGTTTGCTGATTTAAGAAAATTTAGCCATCGTTTATTTTAAGAGTTTAAGGATCCAACCAATTTTGAGATTTGATGTAGTTTAATGGATCATTTATCATATGGATAGCTTCCTTAGAGGAAACTTTGTACTGCGGTTTCTCGGCTATTGCTTTAAATATATTTTAAGGAAGTGGTTTGTTGAGTAGTTGGTACTTCTGCATTTATTAATGAGTTGATTATCTTGATATATTTTCTGTGCTTTGCGAGACATTCATAATTTTACTTTAAAAATATTTATTCTTAAGAGAAAATTTTATAAATGACAATTAGCTTCACTTGAATGTGATTATCATTATTCCTGATTAATTATTTGTCCAAAGTTATAAAAAAATGTTAATTCTTATATCATACTTTTTTTATATTTATATGAAAATCGGCTCAAAATTTATAAAATTAATAATTTTATACAAACGGTTTATTCTGGCTATTAAAATTTAAATAATATTTGGGTATAAGTATATAATCATATACCACAAAAATGAACTGTTAACTAAGTTGAACTTAAAGTTTCTTTGTGACCTAGTGATATACTGCTTTCTTCAGAGTGAAAAGTTACGAATTCAGTCCCAATTCATCAAAAGATAGGATTTATGGTTTATTTTCTCTAAGCTTATTTGTCTGACTAAAAGTTTGATACTTTTCCTGATATTCTCCTTTTCGACAAACTATTTACGGAAAATTCTACTATAAGACAAAGTTCGAAATATGTACAAATGATTTTGGCCATTAGATGGCCTTTTACCATATTTCAATAATATTTTCTTTGAATTAGGTCTCTTCATATAATATTCAAAAAATTATTCATTATTTAAAATTATTTGTAATTGGTTGTTTAAAAACTTTCCTCGGAAATTAATTAAGGTTTAACATATATTCACGGCTCAAAATAATCGTTTACAAAATATTGTTTCTAATTATAAATACGTGGTGTTTATTCAGATGGCAATTAGGGTTTTGTAAAGAGAGGCATCATTCTTATCTGCGGAAAAACTCCCATCGATTTGATCCCTGATCACAAAGGTTGGGAGGTTCTATGTGAGATCTAATGATGCTCCTCTGATGTGGGAAATGAATAGTGCCTACGTGAGTGTAGACCTCGTACTCGGACCGTGGGCAAAATTAAGAACTGATTAGAGGATTATCGGAATTAAGCAGCTGTAAATATTTATTATGACAATTCATGAAATTGCATAGATACCTTAAAAGTGGTATTATCAGTGTTTTTTTAAAGTCATGAATTATTTAAAAAATAAGTTGAAATAAAACTACTTTAGAATTTTACAATGAACCTTATCTATAAAATCGTGATCAAAATTTGTTACAAACTTCAGTTGAAAGTGATAAAAAAGCATTTTAGCATTAAGAAGAACGAAAAAAATTATCTTACTCGTATTAGAAATTTTTTGAAAAAGTTTAATTTTGTGAAAATTGATATAATTACTTTTTGAAAATTAACAGGCAAATTTTTTTCTTAAAAAGGTATGCATTGTTCATTAATCTTTAAAAACTAGACATTACTTTCTTGTGTATTTGACAAAATGTTATAGAGTAAAAGTAAAAATTATTTTTATTGCATTTATTTTTTTATTGGGTAAAAGAGGATCAAGCATGAAATCTTTTTATGCATAAAAATTATTGCAAATAAAGAAATGTCTTATTTCTATTTGTCTATTATTTCTTCCTTTAATGATAATAAAATATTTTTTATCAATTAAATAAAGTTGCACTTTTGAAAAACACATTAAAGAATAAGTTATGCATTAATTATAATTAATTGCTATAAAAAATAATAAATCAATTGCAGTTGTACGCATTAAGAAATACTAGATTTCCTTTAATGAACCGGAACATATCGGGAAAATAAAAGTTAAATATTTTCGAATTGGGGAAAAAAAATAAAGTTTATCTTATTTGTGTGGTTGGCACTATAAATTAGTTTCTCAGCATTATTATTAAGCTTGTTGCAAAAACACGTTTACAGATATCCGAAGATAGCACCTTTTTACAAGGTTTCCGACTTTTTTCCTCATAAATCTTTACGTTTTTATCTGCTACATTTTGCGTTTCTGATAGATTTCTTTTTAATATTTGACACTATAAATCTATTTTCCTTAAAACTGTACTTCAATGTTTAGGATGCACTTAAATTATTTTATTGATTTGTCCAATTTAAATTTCATTCTTCTTCGTATTCTATCGAAAAATAATAAATGTTGACATTTATTTTTACAAAATAAGAAATGACTATCGTTCGGATAAAAAAATTTATTGTCTTTCACTTCTATTTCGTGCTTAAATAACAACAAATGAAATTGTAAATTTTAACTTTTGTAACAATAAATTTCAAAATTTACCATTTTTGATAGAATATGAAGAGAAATGAAATTTAAATAAACGAGTCTATCACTTAATTTTATGAAGCATCCGAAACATTGAAATGCAGTTTATTTAAAGATTTACATTTCCAAATATGCGAAGGAAATCTATCAAAGATTAAGAAAAAGGTAAAGATTTATGAGAAAAGGTAACTTAGCGGAAATCTGTAAATGTGTTTTTGTTACAAGCTTATTATTAATGCAGAGAAATTGATTTATAGCGCCAACCAAATGGGATTTTTATTTTTTCTTAGTTTGAAAGTATTTTACTTTCATTGGCGTTATATATATATATATATGTATAACTCCATTTATTAATTTTTTCTGGTTACCGTGGTTACTTGTACAACTTCATGTTATTTATCAAAAAATATAAATAAAAATTAAAGTAACATCTTTAAATACACTTAAGTAGTATGATTCATTAGTATCCTATACGTATATTTTTAAATTCATTGAAACTCAAACTCTTAAATATATCGATTTGAAGATAAATAGAGTTTGGCCACTTTCAAAATAAATGACATATATATATATATATATATATATATATATATATATATATATATATACAGATGATTATCAAAATAATGAAAACACCCTAGATTTTGAAGGAATCATTTATTAATATGGCGTAGGACAGCCCTTGGCGTGTAATACAGCTTGGATTCGCCTGGGAATCCAATCGTACAAATTCTGAATAGTGATTAGAGGAATATTGTACCATCCTTCATGGAGATATTGTGAAAGATCCGTGAGAGATGCCGGTGGAGGATATCGATTCAGGATTGAAAGCTCTAAAATAGACTAATTCGATTATATTGAAGTCTGGGGGCTGTGCAGGCCAAGGTAGACTTCCTACTTCACCCTCATGTTCATTAAACTATGATTGGACATTTCTGGCTGCATGAATGAAAGTATTATCATCATGGAAAATTCCATATACTGCAGGAAACAAAGTTTGATTCATAGGATGGACCTGGTCTACTTAAACTTCTCTATACTTCTCCCCAGCGATCCTTCCTTTCAGGGTTATGATTGAACCAGTAGAAAACCATGACACGACTGTCCATACCACGACCGATCCACCTCCATGCTTGACAGTTAGAAGAAGGCAACTAGGATCATATGCTTGTGCAGGTGTTTGCTAGACATCCACCCGTCCTGTTGTAGGGAAAAGAGTGCAACATGATTCGTCTGATCATATAACAGTCTTCCACTTGTCCATCAACAAGGTTTTGTGATTGTAGCATCACTCTACACGACATTTGGCATTAGCATCTGTGACAAGTGTCTTGAGAATTGCTGTTCTGCCGTAAATGTTCTCTTTATGAAGCTCCTAACTGTAATTATTGACACTTCAGAATCCAGATGCTGATTGAGCTCTGCGGTCACTTTGGCTGCAGTTGTTTAGCAGCTTGTCGGGCTCGTACAATTTGGCGTCTCTGAAAATCTGTTAGGTCTGACATTTTACGCTTCTGACAGAAATTCAAAACGTAGACAACTCTGCTAAACCTCTCCTACTACCTAATATATGTATTTTTTATCTCAAAAAAAAATCTGGTATCTAAGATTATATTTTGATGCCTACGAAGCATTAGTTAATTACAAAGTTTTATATAATATATAACTGTGTATATTTAGAACAAGTTATACTAATGAGAATTAACAAAGCAAAATGGTTTTATAATTATTAAAAGCGTAAATAATATAAAAATATGTTAATCTTAACAAATGTTTTATAATTTTTAATCATTTTTCTCAAAATTTTTTATGTAGTTATTTTATTTGGCAAATGAAGCATTCACATATTTACTTTCTATTTTACAACTGTAATTATAATGTATATTTTGACCCTTTTTTATCATGTAGAAAACTTTAATACTCAGTAAATAAACAATTTTGTCAAATTTAAAATCGCAAATTCAAACCATAAAAATTCATTACTTATCTTTTGAATTTACTCCTTAATTTAAAGCGTTTTATTCTGGAATAGAATTGAATCAAATTTCATAATAAATTACAGGAATCCCTAAGCATTAATATCGTTTAAATTTTTTTCAGTGTCACTAAATTTTTTTTTACTTAAAAAGGATATATTATTTGTGTTCAAATATTTTTTTAAAAAAATAATTTTTTTAATATATTTAATTATTCTAAATAATATGCCTTTTTTTGAAAACAGATTTTCCTCAATAATCAGTTTTATAAAACATTGGGAACTTGTCGAATATTATAGAAGAAATAAATTAAAGTAAAGATAAATACTAACGTACTAATAAATGTTCCTAACTGGAGAGGTATTTGACAGTCGAAACAATAAACAGTTTTCAAAAATAGAATATTTAAAAAACAAAAATTAGGTTCAGTGAATAAGTTGGAAAAATAATTTTTTATCTAAGAATCAAATCGACTTGTGTTATATAGACTTGATTAAATTTTCTATGTAAAGTAAATTATTATTCTTAAATTTTGTTTTTAGAATTTGCTTTATATAGACGGTTTACTCATTTTATGAAAACAAGCAAAGTCATAAAGGAATCAGTTGTGTGAACTGTTTAGAAAATGTTGACACCATATATTAAAAAATTTAAGATTTTTTATTAAGTTAATTACGTATAAAAAGACTAGCGTGTTACAGTGTTATTGTATTAGCGAGGATATTGTAAAATTGAACTTAGTTTTATAATGTATAGAGTTTTACTTTGTTAAGAGATAATATCCCATACAGATATTTTGATCAACACGAATATTTTAGTAAGAATGATCGCGTTGAATTACATAGAAACCATATTGTTAAAATTTAAAGATAAAAAACAATGCCTTCTTAATTAATGATTAAGATAACTCTTTTAATATGCTTTTGTTCACAAGATATTTTATAAAAATTTAAATGCGTTTCTAAAATGGCGGGTTATGATAAACTGAAAATTCCTTGAAATTTATAATTATTTATCTATTCTGATAAAGAGAGAGAGAGAGAGAGATTATGCGGTCTATTATTTGTAATGAACTTTAACATTATTAAGTTTTAATTAACTCTGCAAAAATTGCCTTTATGTTTTACTACCGAACGAAATTATTAATTAATATGGAAATAATTTTGTTAATATGCTTTTAGACAGTTTACTTGTCATTATATACCGGATTTGACAAATCCGGTATATGTCTTAAAATTTTAACAAAATATATAGGTCTGAATATTTGATGCTATTCCTTTTCATTATAAAAATAAATATACATGAAACCGTCAGTAATATTTTGTTCACATAAATAGTTCTTTATTTTCATCCTGGCGATGTTGAGTTGTTTATTTAGTTTTATAAAAACTTATTATTTTGCTAATTTTATGATATATAATATATGGAATAAATATAATATAATGGTAGGAGACATTGAATTTTGCAGATTTTGATTGTTTTTGGAAACTTTTCAGTTGAAACTTCATTTTAATTTTCACAGAAATTATATTATTAATATTTAGTACTAGTGAATTAATTTCATTAAAAACATAGTTAGATACTGTTAAAAAATGAGTTATATATATATATATAAAAGAAATATTAGTTAATGATAAGAAAAGCTACATTAAATATTTTCAATAGCATAATAAAATATGTTTAATATATTTTGAAATATATAAATAAAAATAAAATAATTTTCAAGTATATGGCTTAAAGATAGGAAATAAATATACTATATTGGCGCAAACTAAACTTTGGTCTTTTTTTTTTTCTAAAAAATCTTCAACTTGGGTTACAATTCAATTATTTTTATTCACAAATGTAATTTTTTAGATTCCAAAAATCATTTATTAGAGATGGAAATTTTTTGATGAATATCTGTTTCATTTGTCGTTTAAATATAAAATTTGATTTAGTGTCTCATAATTTCCTAGGAAAATATCTTGAAAATAAACAATAATATTAAATACATAACAGTTAATTGGAAATAAAAAGAACGTTTTATAATTAATACATGAAGCTTTTTCAAAAAATGGTATTGCTTATTTCAATGAAAATTGCTGTTAACCTCATCATTTTACGTAAATGTTTGTATTAGCAACCACAGAACTAGAAGTGAATGTATTTTGACTCTAATCATTTCTTTTCTGCTTTACTAACTTTTCTTCTTGCTAATTGTTTCTTCTTTTTCTTATGCATCCGTAGCTCCCGAGTCATCATATGATGACTTGTCGGATGATCTCAGCCGACCTATTAGTAAGTAATATCCCCTTTTTCTCTGTAGAAGCTTACTATTTCTTGTAGTTAACTATTCTATCTCACATGCATTTTTTAAATTTTATTATTTTAATTAAGAATTTATATTAAGTTATGTTATTTTTATTCTGTGAAGTTTATTATATTTTTAAATTTTATAATTAAATTCCTAAAGCACTGATTCAAAGTATTTCTCATCGTTCATGGAGAATGTCAGTAAGCTTTTATTTGGAAACATTTTAAATGTGTTTCAACTGTGTAAATAGAAACATTGATAAAAAATATTAGCTTTTAATTAGTTTAGGCTTTCTAAAAATAATTTATTGAATTATTTTTTTATTTTGATTTTAAACTCTCTTAGGTTATCGCCAGCAATTACTTTATATGTATAATCAAATGTTATCAAGAAGTAATAAACTTGGGAATTTTATTTACTTCATTTCTAATATAAAATATTTTCAAATTCCCTTCTATTTCTATTCAGAATATTTTGAAAAATAAAGACTTCTTTTCAGCTGCAACCCCTGATCCACTTTCTTAATACATACTGGTCGGTTATCAGCTGAAATTCCATATAAACTCTATTCTGAATGAAACATATTAAATTCTAACAAATTGTTATTTTAAATTGCTGATATTTAATTGTAGTGATATCTATTTAGAATGACAGCAAATCTTATAATTAGTTTGAAATGTTTAGTTGTGGTGAATTTACATAAAACATACACAGTGTCCTTAATAAAAAACAAGGAAAATTGTAAATTATTCAAATGCTTATCTAAATATATGACTATGGTTCATTATTTTAGCATTTTGCTCAAATAAGGAATTATATCCTTGCATAGTTTAATACATGAACACAATGCTACTTGTGATTTGTTTTTGACAATGCAATTCCAAAATGAATAATTGATTTAAATTGAGAGAAATTGATTTAAATTGATTTGAATTGATTTAAATGCAATTAGTTCATAAAAAGATTTCTTATATTGAAAACTCAAAAAATTTTCTATTTTCTGTGAAAATATTCTGAGTAGCATTTTATTTGTTCTGAAGAATTGAGACAACAGATACGGTTAAATTATTATGTAACTGCTAAGAAATGCTTTCATAACATAATTAATAAACTAATTATATATTATAATCAAATTTGTATGTGCATAAGGGTCTCATCGTTATGCATATACGAATTTGATCTCGTATACAAAGTGATTTCACGCTTCTATACTGCGATTTTTTTGTCAATTTGTTGCGCTGAAAGGATTTGGTAGAATGGAATTAATTTCAAAATTATGAAATGTATAAGGGAATTTAATTTAATATCATTAAGTATGAATGTATTTTTTCCTAACTGTTTTCTTAATGTTGACTTTTGACAAAATTAAACTGCTTACTTTAAAAATAGAATAAATATATTTGATATTTTAAATAATTTAAATTTGACAATCTCTTGATTTATAGGATTTCACTTTCAAAGTATAATTCCAATAATTCAATGACCATTTGAATATTGAGAAAATGTCATTTATAGACTCTTCCA
Organism: Latrodectus geometricus; assembly: GCA_026290005.1. NCBI lineage: Eukaryota > Metazoa > Arthropoda > Arachnida > Araneae > Theridiidae > Latrodectus > Latrodectus geometricus. The sequence goes on from JAPDSC010164295.1 coordinate 1,041,380, forward strand.
GTAAATAAAAAAATATATTTTTTAAAATAGAATTTTTTATATAATTATCTATGCATAATAAATTAAGGGAATCGTTTTAGTCTTATAATAGTCTATCACTTTTAAAGAAACTCTTAAAAATATGTCTTAGAATTCTTATCTATTACATTATATTAGATGGCAATTTTTTCAACTTCCAAAATATTTTAAGAGTTTAATTTATTTTCTTAAGAATTATGCAAACAATTAGAATTATGAGTTGAAAGTTTTGTGTCCAATTTATTTTCTTTATTCAATTTAAGTTGTTTTGTATTTATATTTAGCATATTATTTTAATCTAATTATATTCAAAAACTTATATAAGTTCTGATTTTATTATGTATAATTTATCTATGAAAATAGTTTTGAAGATTGTTGTACACACATTCACAAAAATATTTCAATTCAGTGGCCATTGGATTAATGAGATTATATTGCTTGGATATTTATTTGTAGATTGATTTGTACTGAGAATAAAAACTTTTTTTATTTTAGTTGCTGATAAACTTAAAAGACTCTATCCAGAAAATGAAAGGCTCATAGCTAGTATACCTAGTCGAATATATGAAGTAATTTATCCTGTTCAAATTCGCCAACATGTAAAATTAGGAATCTCTACAAGGGAAACCGGTGCCAATAAAGTAAGATACTTACATGAAAAAGTAATTATTTTTTCTTTAAATCTTTATATATATTAATTAATCCACAAGTTTTGTTTTAACCAATTAGTTACACAATCCAGTTAAAAACGAGAATAAATCATAAAAATTCTGTTACTTTATTTTATGATATACTAGTTGTTTTCTTCAGTTTAAATTCATAAATCCAATTTCCAATTTAGTAACTAAAGAGTTCTTAGATTTTGAATATTACTGAATATAAATATTTATGGCTATTAAGAATAAGATTTCATCTTTGATATCTGTTTTACAATTCAATGTTGATTTTATGTTTTGCAAAGACTGCTTTTTTTTTGCAATATTTTTGTTTCCATTACATTACTAATATTTTTGTAATCTTATCAAATAACATTGGATTATGTGGTTAATTAAGAAATAAAAATTTGAAACAAAAAAAAAATTTATTGTGATGTGAAATTTAAAAAAAATTCACAAGTTTTTTGTGATTTTCTTTCTTTGTAGATAGCGATTTATTTCTTAAAATGGTAATTAATTAATTTATACATGATTAAAAAATTTTTTGATGAATTTAATATAATATTTTTACTTAAATGCATAAAGAAAATTTTTTTCATGTGTTACTTGTGCAATGTCATTTACATATTTATAAAAAAATCAAACAGCAGAATCAAGAATTTTAAGAGTGAAAAATGGAGAATTTCAGTTCTTAATTTGCAGAATTTAGAATATTTATCTCTTTTAATAAAATTAGACTTATAATTTCAATGATATATACTAAAATTTGATAAACATGACTTTCTTCATAATTGAATTTAAATAATGTTTATCTATTCAAAATTTAGGGTGTGAAAAAATATTATAATTTAAATGTAAATTGAAAGAAAAGCTATTTAATGATTTATTTGTAGACATGATATATATCTTACCAATATAGTTGTCATGAGGGATTGTTTTCGTTAACCGCTTTTTAAAAAATGAACTTTTCTATCATACATCTCGATTCATATTATTTACTTGGGTTTTTTAACACATATTTATTAACTTATTTAACAATTGAATAATAATTGGTAAAAAAAGTTATTAGAAAATAGTTTTCTAAAAAATGAATGCATCATGTTTCTCAATTTCAACATTCTGCACTTATTAAAAATAGAATAACTCCTGTATGCATATAATAATGATGTCTCTTATTTTAAAAAACATTAGGAAGTTTGCTAAATTCTTACTAGCATGCTCATAAGTTATGAAAGTATTATTTATATAGCTTTCTTCTTATTACTAATGTAATCTATAAGTTCTGATATTGTTCATAAACTTTTCTAAAACTTATTAGCATTCTTACAAACACTAAAATATGATTGTTTGATTGATTTTCTCTTTCTCTGTTATTTACAAGTTCTCTAATACTATTAATTAGTAATTGTCTGTTTACATTTTTACAAATTACTGTATCATATTTTTAATTTTATTTTCTCTATAATTCATGAATTATGTAACATTCATTTTTTTGTAACTTCTATCCAATGACATTCTTGTAATAGACGTTTTTTTATTCTTTCCTCGTATTATTGCACAGACTGGGGAGCATTATCATCAAACATCACTGCTCATTAAAGCGTTTAGTTACAAATTCCGCATTGATCTAGAGCTCAACACGTAAGTCATTTGCTACATTTTAAAAATTTTGGTAATTCCAATGCAACTCAAATCTAAATAAATTTTTCAATATATTTAAACATAATTCTTTCTCTATTATTTGCAGGCACTTACTTGCACCAAATTTAATACAAAAACACTTTCTTCCTGAAGGGGCTCAGCAAATTTCAACTCAGGTGAATTCTAAACCTAAAAATTCAATTTATACTAATAATTCAGCATGTTTGCACTACTGCATTCTGTGCACTTGTTTATAAAGCAGTTCTATTCAATGTGTAGATGTTGAAATGTAAATTGTTTTAACTAATACCTTTACCTAATTTTTTTGTTATTTTGGAAATTTGTTTTTATTTGTTAATTTTAAAATTGCATTTGTTATATTGCAAAATTCTTTGGATATATTTTGTTTAAGTTATATATATATTTAATAAAAAGGATTTCTTTCTTTTTTTATTTGACACTATAATATTTATTAATTTAAATGGTTAATTTTCTTAATTTTTTGCATATGTAATTGAAGGAAATATAAATATTATGCGATGAGTAATTTTGCATTAATCTATTATTAATTTCATTATAATTTTAATGAATATTTGTAATATATATTGCATTTTACAATTGTGCTAACATGTTATTTATTTTCTAAATATTTTCAGAAGATTCTTATTTACATGTAAAGTATATTAACTATGCATTAAAAACATAGGCATTGCTTTAAAAACATATGTTTTTTAAGCAAAAAACTTTTATAAAATACAGTTACACATGAATATTGAATTTTTGTATTGTTTTGTTTAATGATAGTAGCTTTTTTTTTTTACTTCTTAAAAGCAATTAACAATTCTTAGCAATAGGTGAATATAAGTTTAGACTTTTACATTGCTGTTTAATTTCAGTGTGAATAAAACAGAATACAAAATCTTATTAATTTTTCATTCTTTATGTCAATATTGATATCACAAGAATTGTTGAAAATTGCTTTTCAACATTCTTTAGATTTTTCAAATATTTCAGTATTATACTTTATGTACAGATATGCAAATATCGTAACTTAAAAAGAAAATAACTTAACAAAAGTTTATTAAAGAAATAACTAGAGTATCTTTAATACAACATATTTTTAAAAGCTTTACCGAAGTGAAAAAAGTGCTCTTTAAAATTATTAAATTAGTAATTATATTTATTTTTAAAAAATCTTATGAATAGAAACCTAAATTATATAATCATAACTGTCATAAAATTAAATTACATATCATTTTTAATATTCATATGTATTATTTTTTAAGTGATATTATCTTTGTAATCATTAAACTTAGTTCTAGAAGTAATAAATAAGATTATATCTGGTGTGATAAACTGGTCAAAAGTGATATTTTCTTGAATAATTAGAGCGAAGACTCTTAACTAAATTCATATTTAAAAGAAATTTTATGTGAATAATTTTTTTTATCAAAAAATTTACTATAACTGAGACTAAATATGTTTTCAGTATAGTTATATCTTATCAAGATGTTCATGAAGGGCTTTGGGTGAATCTTCAACTCATTATTTGAAATAATGTTTCTAAATTTAATCAAATTATATAGTGTGAATCATTAAATTTTTTAATTCATTTAACCTGTAAAATATTTCATTAATTTTTCCAAATTACTTCTTTTGAAGAAAATTTGTATCTTCAAAAGATTCTACTGATTACTTCAAAGATTCAAGCAATTGCTACTGGTAGAACTAAATTGCAAAATGTAAGTGAATTAATATTACATATTGGCATAGCAGTTACACATGCACATTACAATGCAAAATATATGTTGTGAAATTATGCAAAGAACCATTT
>JAPDSC010164295.1:1045538-1055824 GCA_026290005.1 Latrodectus geometricus
CATTACAATGCAAAATATATGTTGTGAAATTATGCAAAGAACCATTTTATAGAAAAAGCATATTTTAATCTAACAAATCTCAGAATTGAAAATTTCAATTCTTGTACTGTTAATTTTTCTGTTTCATTAATAACAAATGTTTTTCTTTTTTTTAACTCTGTAATGCATCAGGAAATAGAACATTGTTATTATCATGGAACCACCAAAGACTATCCTGGAGCCATTGCTGCCTTTCGCACATGTAATGGAGTTAGGTAGGATCAATATGATTCTTCAGTTAAATGGTGTTCTGATAGATTGATGCATTCATTTATGTTATTATTAAAATGTTCTTATCTCAATATTTTAAGAACTTTATTTAAACTGTAATTTCTATTAGTAAGACAAATAATTATTTAGGAAGCTATTTTCTACTAAATTGCAACAATCGCTTCTTTATTTGCATTTTTACATTTACCTAAGTAATTTGTTAACATTTTCGCTCAGTTCAGAGTGTTTTTTGGTCTACAATAACTTAAACGTTTACTAAAAACTGCTGAATTAATCAATCTGCCATTTTTTTAAATACCTTGCTTGTTCTGCATTATGGAAAATTATTTAATACATTATAAATAGAATTATATTGTTTAACATTTCACAACAAAAATGAAACAGTAGGCATAAGTGGGTTAAGATATATTTATCAATTAGTACAAATTTTCTATAAACATTCCATTATAAATCTTATCTGAAAAAAGTAATACATCTCACTTTATTTTTTTATAAATTAAATGTATTAATTATTCATATTTTTATTAAAGTGTTTCATTAATTATTTGCCTTTTATTTATTTTAAAATATTACTTAATTAAAAAATTATCTACAATTAATTTATTGTGTATAGATAGATAATTTATACAATTCTGGTTTCCCCCCCCCCATTATTAATTATACTTTCATAACTGTATGTAACAAATATCAATTATTTTTCAACTTTTAATATTAATTATTTTTCCCATTTTTAGTGGTATTCTTCATGTTGGAAATGATACATTTGTAATTCATCCATTTTATGGGGGGGATCAATCAGTAAGTAAATTTGTAATTTCTTTGCAAATATTTCTTCACTTATGTCTATTTAAGGGATTCAAAAATTGAAAACAGTTTCATTTGAAAGGAATTTACTTATATAACTTGTTTAAATACAATTAATAATAATTTTTTATAGATACAATAAAATTTTTGTTAACATTATTAATACCATTTTATTTTTAATAGTTAAACTTTTAATTGTTTGGTTATTGACTCTGTGTTTATTATAAGTGAAACACTTGTTAAATTTAATTACTAATTTGATTTTAAAATTATAATTTTAAAGAGTATCTCTATTCTTCCTGTAGACTCTCCCCACTCAATATTTTAAATTTAGAGGCTGAAATTAATCTATTGTTTATCTCTTAAAGTTAAAAAAAAAAAAATATATATATATGTCTATGAACTTTGTTGTTATCTTTTTCTCGATGAAGAATTAATTTTTAATTTGCTTTCTTGCATTCTTTAAAATTTTTATAATTTTAATTAAAATATAATTTAACTATTTTTGAGAAGACTTTTCTAAGTTTTCCAGACTTAGAAAATTTAAATTAAAAAACTTACTCTTTTTTAATTTCAAAATTTCGTAAAATAAAGTTCTCTTTATTCTATGAAAAGAGTTCTTTTTACTACATAATACTTTTTTTTTTTGGAAGCACAATGATATTGATTAGTTATTCACAAATTCCTTGATCAAAGTTTCTATCTTCAATTCATAAATATTAAAAAAGTCTCATAACTCATCATTCCTCTTGACTTTTTTAACCTTTGATTCCATATAGAAAAAGATACTTTTATTGTTTCTATTTATAAATTAATATAAATTACAGTTTTTTGTATAAAATTGTTTATTGAGGTGTTAAAATTTTATTATTTTTATAAGTTTCTTTCTATTTTCATTTTTAAATACAATTATAAAAGGTTTAAATATTATAATTGTTAGTGAATTAATATTACATATTGGCTTAATACAGCATAGAAGTTACATATGTACATTACAAAGCAAAATAGGAGTAGCGAAATTATGCATATTTTATAGAAAAAGCATATTTTAATAACCATGTGGCGCCATCTGCTGTAGTTTTAATGAAATATTCATCAAATAATATATTTGGCAAAACTAGTGTCTCGAGATAGAGTCCTTCATAGCTCGGCTCCAGATGGGAATTCTAACGCATGCGCGCTGAGTAAGAGATTTTAGATGAGATTCCGCGGGTTGGCGATGTAAATAAAGCGATAAATTTATCTGGCTAGAAAGTGTATTTTGTTTACATATCCGTTATCCTTTCAAAAAGAGTAACGACTTAGTATTGTTATATTTTTAATAGCATTCACAAAGTATTCGTTGATTAAATCATCGTGATTGTGAATATAAATTCTATGTATTGTTAGAACAGTGGATTATTTTTTATTCTTAGATGTACCAACAAAATGTATAAAAAGTCATGAATTTTTAATTACTGATTAGTGGATAAATTCGTAATTTACTAATCTTTATAAATACCGTAGCTGCTATGTTTATTAAACAAACTTTATGCATAATCTTAATATCTCTTGACAGCTATATTCAAATGCTAAGGAAAGAATTTTATGTTTTGAAATATATTATTAAAATACATAACATTTGAATATATAAATTAGCATTTGAAATACATAAATTTAAAAAAAAATTCAAACAATAAATTGATTGTTCGGCAAAATTCACAGTAAGAAGCTTATTATTTAGATCGCTGTATTCCTCATTTATAAAAACTAAAATCTTATGTTTTCAAATAAAGTTCTACTCTCCAACTACAGAAGTTTAATTTATTGGAAGCTTGTGATTTATCTTTGTCTATTTTTTAATTTAAAAATTGTACTATGATTAAATAACATAGTGATTTAAATAACATGACATTAAATAACATAGTGTTTTAATTTTGTTTTTTTTAATTGAAATTTATAATGCATCCAAAGCTTGTTAAAACAACTCAACAATTCATGCATGCAAAAAAAAATTCAATTTTAAAGAAATTACTTGAGATAAATAATTATAAACCAGACACACATAAAATATTGTTTTGGCATATAAACATGATAAAGTAAAAAAAAAAATCTAAAGTAATGAAAAATTCGAAATAATGAATTTATTAACCAGGCATAAAATATACCTTGGTCGTAAAAGCATAATGAAGTGATAAAATTTATAAATGTTTTGTTTCATATATTTAGTGAAAAAAAAATTGATGTAATTTTACCTTAACTTTTTTACACAGGATATTTTATTCTCATATTTGTTTATAATCTATTTATTTAAATACAGAAATCAGAAGGAAATGTGATCCTTCTTTTTTATTGCTAGCACGTAAAAAATATTGGAAAAAGTACATGACACAAAGTTTATAATATCTTTACTAAAATATAGAAATAGTAAGGAAATATAATAATTGCAATCATTCTTTTTTTTTTAATGAGTAACAGGAAAGATATGTCTCAATGGGGGGCGAAATTTATTTCTCTGATAGAGTCCCGAAACTCGACTCCATAGTTAAGCAAACAGGGTTGCTAAAACTAAATGTTCACATTGTATACCGCCAAATTATTACCACCACTTTCTTCAAGTGTGCATGCGTTATAATTCCCATCTGGAGCCGGGCTATGGACTCTACCTCAAGACACTAGTTTTGGCAAATACGCATATAACAATTAAAGTTAAAAACATTTATTCCAATCATATTTTATTAGTAAGTTATTATTTATTTGTTAAATGTTTTTCAATGCACAGAGACTCTTATAGTTTAACACCTTTCAAACAATAAGGGGCATTAGTCTCAATCTTTTCTTATATTTTAGGATGATTACAATTGTGCTTTTCAACAAAATGTGATTAAAGTTCTTTCTTTTGCTAAATGGTTATTTTTCAAAATTTCTGCAAAAATAGTAATGTTATATAATATGCTTGTCTGTATTTTGTGCTTGAAATATGGAATTTTAAGATCTGTGTTTTTAATTAAATAATTTTTATGCATTTGTAAACTTTTAAAGACTTATAAATTTAGTATTGAAATATTAACGTTCTGTATGATAGCTTATATTAATTTTGTTTGTCTTACATGAAAAGGAATAAAATTTGTTTAATTATTGATATTTTAAGATATTCTAAAATTAAATTAACTAATTAAATATATTTTTACACTCTTCATTATTACATTATATTGTTTAAATTTTTTGCAACTTCCATTGTTATGTTATTTACTTATTCAGTGATTAATAATTTACAAAAAAAATACAGAACTTTTTTCAGATTTCTAGGAATTTATATTTTTTAGTATATATATATATATTTCTGTCACATTGCTCATTGAATTTTGTTAAAGAAGAACTTTATGTTCATTTGCTTAGGTAAAGTTATAAAAATTTGAAAAAAAAATTTACTCTCAGGATAGAGTGATTATTTAAAGTAAAATATATTTTTATTTTTGTGTTTAATATATTTTTACACATGAATGTAGTTTTCATATATAATAAATATATCAATCCAATTTTTAATTATTTTTATTTTGAATATTTATTATTTAATTTAGGGGAAATTCTTAATCACTTGTATAACAAAACAAAACACTCCTGGAAATTCTAAATATGTAGAAAAACACTAAATTCTTCTAAATTTGTTATCTTCAGTATATTTCTTAGTGTTTGAAAACTGATGCATTAATAATTATAGCTCTCAGAAAATCACATTATTTTAATGTTCCTGTAAAATTAATATTTATATTTGCAATATTTTTTTAGACTTTTGTATTACTATTTTATTTATGCAAGTAAAAACCAATGCATCACTACTAAAAATAAGATACATTATTTTACTTGAAGTATTTCTATTATAATGAGAAATTTGCCATTTTGTTTATATTAATTCAATATGTTATTCTTGCAGAAAAAACATCCACATGTTATTTATCGTTATTTTTCTGAGTCCAAAGACAAACACACCTGTGGTAATTACATTTGTTTGTAAATTTTCATAATTTTTCTTCAATTTATCTTCAGATTGTTAATATTTATTATATTATGTATGTATGAAATTTTTCCATCCATAATTTTTATTATATTTGCATTACATTTGTGCATTTCTTTTTAAAACAATATTTTTTAAATTTTTTATCAAACAGATTTGTAAACAACTACTGAATAAAATAAATTTCCATTCATCATCATTAAATTTTTTACTATAATGGAGGAAGCCTTTTAATAGTTGAAGAATTTTGATTATTTGAAAATATTCTCATATTCAATGAAAATTTTATTAATAAATTAATATTATGTAATTAAATACATTTCAATTTGTTACTTTATTAGTTAATTATTTCTCTATTGTTAGTTATCATTTCTTGAGACATTTTTAAATGCTCAATTGAAAAAAATAGATATCCACTGTGAATTTAGTATCATTTTAATTTTCCTAAAAATATAAATTGATAAGATGTAACAATTTATTATTTTTTGATATATTTAGCATAAATTCTAATTTCAGTAGGTTTATGAAATTTAAATGGAACATTCTATTCATGTGCAACTTATACAAAATCTATTTTTCAATTATTAGTGTTATTCATTGTTTTACCTTATACTTTTCTTGAAGGAAATTAAAAAAGTATCACTTATAACTGTCACACATTTGTATCTTTAAAATGTGTTCATTAAATTTATAACCTTAAATATGAATTCAATTTATTTTAAAAGTTTTCGTGATATTTTTTAAGTCTTGAATAATAATATTTTGTAACTTCTGCCCTTCATAATTAAATTATTCCCTTTTGCATTACATAGTAAAAAAAAAAAAAACTTGATGTTTCAGGAAATACAGGAATGCATGAATGGGGTTTTAAAATGTTTCGTATGAGGCCAACACAAACTCGGTTAAAAGTATGTTTCTTTTTTTAACATTTCTGGTTTGAAAATTTTCAAAGTAGTTTTAAAATTAAATTAATAGATATCATTCTCAATTTGTAGAAAGATGTTAGGCAAGTTAACAAATTTGTAGAATTGGCTTTAGTTCTTGATCAGGCTATGGTAAGTTTTCCTCAAATTTGTTGAACTTTTGTTTAAAAATTCTTGTTTCCTTTATTAAACATTGTGCAATGAATTTTCAGTTTGATAATCGAAATGCAAGTAGAAATGAAGTTGTGAATGATGCCATCCAAATTGTCAATTGTGTTGACATGGTAAGATTAATAATATTTCTATTTTTAAAAGAAAATTTTTTTATCCATTTTCACAACTTACTTTATACTGCAGTTTTTTATTATGTATTTGTTATCTAAAAATATTTTCATGTTTAAATTAATTGTTTCCTTTGATTAGTTTATATATATATATATATATATATATATATATATATAATTTTTGTTCTTACTAAAATTCCTGTATGTATTCAATTATTTTAATCAGCACTTATTAATACTTTAAATATTTTGGATTTTCTATAATACATGTCTGAATTTTTTATTATTTAATTTAGTATGTAGATTGTGTGTGTGTATAATTATTTAAGGAAACCTGTTAATTTTTCAAAAGTTTTAAGTATCTATCATAACATTGTTGTTTAGATATTTATATATAATCTTTCTATATAATAATGTATATAATTGTAACAATAACAGCAAGTGAAGCAATTTGACATGATAATTTATTATTTTTATCTTTTCCTTTCTTTATTGTCTAATAAATTTAATAGTTTTAAACACAAAACTGAATATTAGCGAAATCTAGCAAAGAATGTTGCTAGATATTAAATATTTTTTCATTCCTTTCGCCTTAAATTAATAGTAAATATCTTATTTTATGAACATATAATATACTGTCTTTCATATAATCAATCATCTGTTGTGATTTTTATACTGATGATTATTTATCAAAACTGCATACTTTTATTAAAGTTAATCATTGCAGCTGATTTACTCATTTGCAAATATATTAGTAAAATTGTACATAATCTATACTATCATGCAAAAATAGTTTGTGTAATTGATTGTTAATTATTATGGGAAAATTAAAACTAAGTTATGAGATTATTAAAAATGAAATACAAAAATTCAATTATAACAAAAAATATTTTATTAAAAATTATTACTATTTTTTAAATATACTTTTTTTAATACACTTTCATTATTCTTATATATGCTTTCATATCTTTGAATGTAGAACTTCAAAATGTTATTTTAAATAATTTCTTTTTTGAATTTATTTTATTCATTTATCATTAATTCAAATAAATGTAAAATTTTTAACAATATGAATGCTATGGTTACTCAATTTCAGTATTTTCGTACTGTGAACACTCGAGTATCTGTGGTATATGTAGAAACTTGGGCCCACAAAGACCAAATGGAATTCAGCAGTGATGTCCGTCAAACACTGCTGAACTTCATGGAATATGCTTCTCGAAAACTGTATAAAGTTGCCAAAGATGCTACACATTTGTTAACGTAAGCAAAGTTTAATTTCTCTTACTCAAAATTGTTTCACATTGTGAAATCTCAATTATCAATATAAAAAGTGTGAATATTTAATTTCCATTGCATAATCATCATTAGAAAATTTAGGCTGAAATATTTAACACATAATATTAATCAGTTATGAAGTTTTAATTAATCCAATTATTTGTTTCTTCCATATAAAATCCCCAACATTTTATATGAAATATTTCATAATAACAAAAATAATGCACAAATCAAAACTTAGTAATTATATATGATTAAATGTACATAGTCATATTTTATTCTTTTCTTATAGTTTTATGTTAATTTTTGTTTTCCTGAACTTCCATAATTACATTTAATTATAACATATTTGATCTGTTTATTGAGTTTAAATTTGCATGTATCATATATAAAATAAATTTTTTTGCTCAGCTTTTGTTTTCCAATAGAAAAATAAAAATTTCTTTTTTAATGTAATTTTATTATATAATGTTTTAATTGTTTATTTGTACCATAATATTATATTTTTCTCTTGCTTAGAAAATGAATATATCCCTATTATTTCATTTTAGGGGTCGTAAGTTCCGAGGTCATGAAGTTGGTATGGCAGTTCCTGATAGCATATGCACAGCAAAAGCAGTAGGAGTAAGTGAGGTAAGTTATAATTATGACCTATATTATAACTCTTTACTATTAAACAATAAAATGATTTTAATATTCACTTTGACTATTTTACACTTTATGAAACTATTAGTAATTATGTAAATACTGAAGTTATTAAAATTTCCTATCAATAAAAAATGTAATATTTTTTTTTTCATTTTTATTTACTCCTTAAGAGCTTTCTAAAGTATTGTAATCATCATTTAATAGTAATAAAATAAAAGTTGGAAATAAAAATTCTTGACTATCAATTATTAATTTTTTTTCCCTTTTGCAATAAAATAGGCATTTTATATATTTTAAATAGAGATGTTTCAAGTGCATTGTATGAAACAATAACATACTTTTTATAATATTTTACTAAATGTTTCTTTCATATAGTAGACATTGAAAATAAAAAATTTTTAACTTTTTAAAATATAGGATTCAAATATATATGAACCACATCTTATTGCTAGTACTGTAACTCACATGCTGGGGCATAATATTGGTATGAGCCATGACCATTATAATGGAAGTAAGTTTATGTATAATAATCTCATATACCTTATTATGTAAGCTGTACTATTTTACAATAATAATTTTTTCCCAACCTGTGTGAAAATCATGATTGTTTTCATTTTACATAATCATTAAAATATCTTAATTGTTCTTATGATAACAGTTTTATTGAAATGCTGTAAACATTTTGAAAACACTTTAAACAACAATTTCTACTTATTTAATGAAAACATTTCAAATGATCTTAAATTTTGAGGTTCAAATTTTTTACATACTTACTTGTTTAAAACTTGTTTGTACTTATTACTTAAATTGAATAACTAAGTTATTTGATGAAACTAAGAATTTCTTAAAAGTTATTAATTATGTCTATTTTATTTAGCTGACTGCAAATGTGATGATTGGTGGGGATGTATAATGGCTCAAACTATATTGTAAGTAAATAATTTTTTTTATTAAATATCAATAATCTATTCATTAATTATTGATTGTAAAATATCTAATAAATATATTTATGTTTATAAAGTAATAGACATAATTTACTTTTATTATTAAGCATATTTTGAAACTGCTAATTTTTAATCATAAGATTATTTATCTACAATTAATTCAGATTCTTCCATTTGTAAACTTTGAATTAATGTTTTATTTAATTTTATAATTTGTGAATATTTAATTATGCATGTATTTTTATTGTAAATGAAACAGATATTAGAAAAGATATTTTGCATTGAAAAATTATAATTTTTATTCTGAAATCTGTATTCTTTTTTATAACTTTTTCATTACTTCATTAATTATTTATTATTTGCATATTATTGTGAATTTATTATCTTTCTTAGTGATTACATTTCTTATAAAGCATTAATGATGGTATATCTTGAATGAGAATTTATTATCTTGTTTTCTTATAGAGGTGTAAACAAAATCCAGCCATATCATTTTTCAACCTGTAGCTTACAAGATTATATTAATGCTCTAAGAATCGGTCATGGTATTTGTTTGTTCAATAAACCGAATCAGGTATTATTTTATTTCTAAAATTGAGTTTATGCAAAGGATTTCAGATATGCTGTAAAATTAAATATTTGGAAAGCAAAAATTATAATCATTTCTCTCTTTATAAGTATAGTTACTACAATAAAAAGAATATTAAATAATTCAATAATTAAGTAACAAGACATGTAAATTTGGCATATATTTATATATATCTGGCTAATAGGTTGTGAAAATATAAAAATCATTTAAAATTATGCATGTGATTTATAGAGAATATCAAATGTGTTATGCTGAGTTTCTTTTGTAAAATTTGTTGATGAAGTTTTCATACTTTTTAATTAATAATTTTTAAATAACATTTTATATTTGCTTGTAAAAAACAAATGACTTTCCCATTTAGTGTAACTTTTAGTTCTGTGCTTGTTTTGATTGCATAATTTACTGTATTCGTTATCAATTTTTAAATTTTTACATCTTCAAAAATGTACCTTTATAAGTACATTACTGGAGAAAAGCAACGAAAACTATTTTGCCATTATTCAATAATTAACTTTAACCATCATTACAAAATCAATTTATAATATATACATA
>JAPDSC010164295.1:1055834-1087908 GCA_026290005.1 Latrodectus geometricus
TATATATATATATATATATATATATATATATATATATATATAAGGGAAATGAATTTCCAAGCGCTTTTACAATTTTTCCTTCAAATTATTTTTCTAAATTAGTAGTATTGTTAAGTATCCATAAAATTGTATCTTTAATTTCAAATCATATTTAATCAATCTATGATGTTAAATAGAATGGAGAACATTTCTAAATGGTAAGGATTGCTCTTAATCAACTAAAAATGGCGTCTTTATATCATTAATTTTATAGATATTTTCTTTTTTAATTGAAGCTATATTTCATTTTTATTTCTCTTTTAGAGCTAATATCTTGTAAATAGTAATAATAAAATATTAAGCATCTTTTCTGCTTTAAAAATCTATTAAAAATCAGTTACATATATTATAAGCATCATGAGTTTAAATTTGAGATTTCATATAACATTTCATTTTTTTATAGCTCCGTGGCTCTAATCATATGTGTCGTCCAGCTATTACAGAATGTGATATACCAGAATTCTGTGATGGTAAAGATGGCCAAGTAAGAATTTAAACTATTTTTTTTAAGTTTATTGATATAAAAATTACATTCATTTCTTATAGTTATTTTAAAATGGTAAAAATAAGAAATGCATTTGTTTCATTCATACTAGAAGATGCATTAAAATGCAATGCTTTTTTTATGTTAGAAAATGATTTTTTATCTTTTCTTTTTAGAATTTTTTCCAAACTGTGCATAATGTTTTTAAGTAAAATTGTTCTCCAAAATATTTAATTTTTTGTAATTAATATAGTATATAGGAATTGATTTTTCAAATATACAATTACATAATTAAACTAAATATATTGATTTAATTCAATTATTTCTATATTTATCTTAATTTCTTAGAAATAAAACACTTACTTATCATATATCAGTTCTACACAATAAGAGGAAGAACTCAACAAATTAATTTTTCTTATCAAGCAATGTTTTAATTTTAAATATTTAAAATTTTAAGGCCATAGTTGTTAAATTTAAGAGCATGTTGCTAGAGTTAATGCGTTTATAGAATTTTTCATCATGGCTCAGCAAAATTATTCATCCAATAATGATAAAAGCTTTAATTTTGGCTTTAAGGGCAGAAAAGTTGTCAAATAAATTCATAGCTTTATAACTGATCATTTAGACAATTTCAATGGGAATATGAAATTTATTAGAAGTTTAATGTGGAAATGAAGTTTGAGTGTCTATATTACCCTTTGCGAAGAAACGTTCTTGTTTTTAAAGGCTGTCTTGTAAAATGAAAAAAAGTAGCTTGCAATGCATTTAGAACTTTTAAAAAACTATTAATGTAAACATAATTCAAACCGGATAAGACAAAAAATAAAATTCAATATCCCAGCTAAAAACAATTTTCAGAAAAGGTTGTAAGTGAAATATAAATGGGTGAAAAAAGATCAAAATTTGACTACTTGAAATCAGCACCAAATTGCATTCTTTGTTGAATCCAAAATCACTTCATATTTATACTTTCATCGAAAATTATATAATACAATTATTCATGTAATTTATGAAAGTCTCTAACTATGCATATTATATATTAATTACAGTATTTTCCTGTATATAATCCGTGGATTATGTGTTAAAAAAAGTTCCGAATTTCGTTGTGCATATTATACGCCGCCGCCGATTATCTGATAAAAAACATTCTCTATCAAGAAAGCTTACTAGAAAATTTTGAAAGAAATACTCTTTATGTTTCATAAAATGAATAACAGGTGGTTCCAGGACACACCTGAGTTATTTAAACTATAATCGGCTTTGTGCAATAACATTCAAAAACGAATTCGGTTCCTCTTAAAAGTTTTACGGTTGTAAATTCGCTAACATCATTTTGCAATTTGCCTTGACGTGAGCTGTTTCGTTTTGAAAATATTAAAATTCGTATATCGTCATATTGAAGCGAAAATTTCTAAGTTACACAGCAGATTTTAAATTAAAAGCTTTAGCGAAAGCAAATAAAAACAATGGCGTCAAATGTGTTAATGTGAAGTGAAAAACAAAGCACACGCTTTATAAAAAAAAAATTGTATAAAATACGCAATTTGTAAATAATATATTTTTTCATTTAAATATTAATGAAGCAAATATATATTAATTTAAATGTGTCTAACATCGTTTTAAAAGTTATTAAAAGCTAAATATCGGTAAGTTTTACAAGAATCTCTTCTCAAAATTATAGCTTTTGATCGATCTCGTGCCTTCATCTCAAGTTTTTAGCACTTAGCGATGAACTAGATCTAGACTGATATTTTTCATAATAAATGCTTTTTTTCTATACAATTTATTAAATTTAATCCTACTGTGCATTTTTTTATTTTATGTGACTCCTACATTATCAGCAGTACATATTTTAGACTATTCGTCGGAAAAAAAATTGCCGCGGATTATACGCCGCTGCGGATTATGCGACGCTTTTTTTTCTTTTACTCGAAAAAACGGCCGTGCGGATAATACGCCGCTGCGGATTATATACAGAAAAATACGGTACTTGCAGAAATCCCATCAGATGCGTCAGTCCTGAAACTAAAGGATTAAAAACAAGTTCTTTGATATTTATATAATGCTGATCCAACTGAATGAATGGTCTTGATTTTAAGTGAACGGACACTTAAAAGTAACTGATACATGAAAAGCATTTATATTTCAAATTCTAATTTATTTTGTTTTCATTTCTCGAATTTTATTCATATTTTAAGATTGCTGAATGACATTCCATTTCATTCACACAATAAAAATTTAAAATCTTTGTCAGAGTTAATGTGAAAGTATTTTGGGAATATTTTTGAAACTTAAATGATCCTTGATTAACTATTATTAACCAGATTATTTATTTTTCTAGTGTCCAATTGATTTGTTTAAAAAGAACGGGGCAGCTTGCAAGAACGGAGCAGGTTATTGCTTCCATGGGGGTTGTCCAACACCTGATGATCAGTGTGAATATTTATGGGGATATGGTAAGACATCTTCACTCATTGTCATTTCAAAATAATTAAATATCAATAAATTATGTTGTAAATTAACTTTAGCCTATAACATTTCTTTACAAAGTAAAATATAGTTCGTTTTTGACTTAAGGTTTGCTTTTGTCAAAATTTAACAAAGCCAATTCATATATGTATTAGCCTAATCGTTGTTGAGTTATTGAATACAGAAATGAAACGTCCATCCATTGAGATGTTTGCATTGGAGTGTTCAACATTTTCTCTCAATGTTACTTATTAATAGAATCCATGGTTATAGTGTGTGTAAGTGTGTGTGTGCATGTGTTCATTCATTTGTATTCCAGAAGGCTATCTTTTGTTTAGTAGAGCCAAAAATCTTTATAACTAAAAAGCTATTGGGCTATTCAGTACCAATGATTAATAAACAATTTTATTTTAAAATAATTTCATACATTTTGTGATTTTCATATTGATATTTTATCATTATTTACAATTTACTTTTAAATTATTCTTTATATTTTGAAAAACTATATAAAAAAGTACAATACAAGATTTATTATTAATCATCTTTCTATTACAAGTTTTATTTTTCAGTATTTAAATTATTGTTTGTATTTTAATAGAAACATTAATAAATTTTCTATGCTTTTCAAATTATTTATGAAATGTTTGATAAAATAAATTTATATTTGATAATTATTTATTAATTAAATATAATTTTGTATTACTTTTTTTAAAAAATTTAAATAGTTGTGTGTGTTTGTGTAAGAGAGAGTTTATATATTATATTATTGAATGTGTGTGTGTGTAAATGAAAGTAATAAATATGCTTAATATAAATTATTTTTATATATGTATACTGATAATCAAAAGCAAATGTTATATTTTAATTGTCTGTGCATTGCAGAAAATTTATAACATATCCTCTTATTTCATTTTTCAGGAGCCATGCAATCTGAAGCTCAATGTTTTCTGCAATTCAATACACAAGGAAGTCTGAATGGAAATTGTGGATCTGATGGCCAAGGGGGTTTCATAAAATGCTCCGAAGAGTGAGTAATTTTTAAAGTTGTAAATTATTTACTTTATAATGTTTTTTGTAAAAAAAAAAAGTTTAAATATATCTGTTATAAAAATAATTGGAAAATTTAATTAATATATTCTTAGCAGCATTTGTGTAAAATATATCTTTAAAAATGAATGTAACTTTAATTTTTTATGCATTATGAAACTACTATATTTTTCATCACTTTTGTACTGTTTGAAATAATATATTAGTGATTCGTCATAATATTAATAATGTCACATTTAATATCATGGTTTTAATTTCTAGTATTATTTAAAAAGAAAACAGAATTATATAAAAGAAAAAATAGGAAGGTAAATAGTTAATATAAATACCTTGAATTCTTTATAACTTTAGATAAATATTAAAGTATTTCAACTAAATTTATTAATGTAGATTTGTGCTTCAAATCTACATTGTCATTATAATGAAATTTTTAAAGTATATTTTAATTTAAAATAACTCATTTTTATAATTTTATTTATTTTGTTTTCCAAATTTGAATCATTTAAAATTGAATGAAATTGAAGTTTTTCTACTGTTTCATACAGAAAGTTCTCCCTAATAGATGAATCTTTTGAATTTAATAAACGACAACATATAAAATATCACTATCTGCTATATGTTTGTAATATTAAAATAGAAAATAATTTTCTGTTTTTTTTTCAAATAAACTGTTAAATTTTTATTAAAATATTGAATTAAAGCATTTTTTTTTTTTCTTTTTCTTCTTCTTTTTTTTTCAGAAATATGAAATGTGGATCTCTTCAATGCCAACGAGGATCTCGTGCCCCAATGATTGCTAATAAAGACATGCAATATACAAGAACAATTGCATCAATAGCTGGTACAGAATACGAATGCAAGTAAGGCTTGTTAATTGCTTTACTCTATTTCTTGCTCATGTCTTAAATGATTTCCTAACCAATGTAAACTATAAAATAAACAGTAAAATTATCACATAATGGCCATAAATATAACAATATAAATATTTTAATTAATAATCTTCAGAACCAAAAGATGGTTATTGCTGTTACAATGTTGCTCAGAAGTAACCATTAATAGTGGTTTTACTGTATTGAAATTTGTTTATATTGATTGCTTAAAGGACATATTTAATTCGTTATTATAATTGTTGCAGAGTGACATCTGGTACAATCACAGCTGAAATTCCTGACTTGGGTCTAGTGACTGATGGGACAAAATGTGCTGAGGGGAAGGTAGGTTCAGCATTTTTAATTTTAAAAAAAAAAATTAATAGTCAAGAACATTAATCTGTTAGATTATTTCATACTTTTAAAATAAGTTTGGAAACATTCATAAAGAATTCTCTTACTCACAAAATTTAAAATCATTCAAACTTCTTTATTCGTTAATATTAGGAGGTTGGAAAAATATCTTTGTAACTTTTTGCTTTAATTTACATTTTTTTTTCATAGATTTTAATAAAGAAAGGCTAACTTATTTGCAACATTCTATATTTAAATTTATTTATGAAAAACAATATAAATCTGCCTAAAATGACTTATTGAAAAAATTTTCTTCTAAATCTCAAAATCATCATAATCAAAATCTCTGTACAATTTCAAAAAATCTGTACAATATTTCTTACAATTTTTTGTAAAAATAATAAGGAATTATGCAAATATTTTAATATGTAAATAAACATACTATAAATGTGTTTCAATAAAAATAGTAGCAAATAAAAAAATAATATTAAAAAAAACCATGAAGATAAAAATAATACAAAAATTTTTTAATTTTAATAGACTTGGACAAGTTAAGATAAAATGATTAATTTAATGTCCTCATTTATCTTATTGACAGTCTTATCTGCTATGTTGAATGAAGGATCTAAATTTAATAACTACGAGCATATTTGAATCAGTTTTAATTTTTACTAAGAAATTAACTTATCCACATTGTATGAAGATTTTTATCTATAAAAAATATTTGGTAAAAATCTATCCCATTGTCTAATGTATTTACACCATTTGGGTGATATCAATTGTTATATTCTGATAATTTCTTTTATATATTTATCTGTGTTAGTAATTTTGAATGAAATTCTGCATATTAAGATTATTTCTTCTCTGTGGAACATTCATATGCTTCCTTGCCCTGTCATTCAAATTTGCAGTGTGTTATTCTAGAATGAATGCTTACGTTTTTTGTAATTTTTAATCCTTAAAACTCTTTTATGCTTGTGTTTACTCTTTTTAAGTAAAATAGAACATGCTATTATAATGATATTTTTATAGCTATTTTAGATTAGCTATGTGTTCATTCTCTATATCAAGGCTTCTTAAACTGTGGGTCGCGACCCCCAGGGGGGTCGCAAAAATCTGATACTTTTCAATCATTATAAATAAAATTTTAAAATTAGTATACACACTTCGTACAAATATAAATACAAATAAAAATCATACAAAATACTATTGTAGTTTTATTATAACTATTTTTTGAAAAAAGTGGCAATGCAAAACTGTTATGTGGGGCCTATAAATGAAAATATGGAAGTAGTATTTAAAATAATAAATACAACGCGCTCCTCAATTTTCAACTGGACGTTCGACATTGATGTCTAGCCGCCGGCGTCAGTGTTTGCAAGATAACTTAGTGATATTAAGTACCCAGACGCCGCGTCGCCTTACAGCTTACACATACAATACGGAAGCATAATCAAGCTAGGCTAGGCGAATCGGCATATTATTTTTATAAAAGAATAATAAAAAAAAATTAAATGAAAGCTTCTTTTTCGGCGTCTTTGTGATACGGTGCCTTTGTGCGCTGCACACTTTGAACACGCCATGCTTCGGGGTTGATCTGATCGTAATTTGTTGTCATTGCACTGGTAAAGATTCGAGTGTAGTTATTTTTCTGTTTGTACTTCAGTTTGGACTCAGCTTTGTCTTCGTAGTGACATGTGTGTATTTATTGTGTAATTTTCAGTTGGTGTTTTTAATTATTACGTTAAAGTTCAACTACATTTTGTTTAATTATTTATTATTATATAACCATCATGAATAAATGGCTAATTAAAATTCCAACTAATAAGTCTGCCACGCCGTCACAACCAAGTTGCAGTGCTTCAAATCCGACTTCTAGCAAAACAAAAAAAAGAAAATATGATGAATTATATTTGCAGTATGGCTTCACATGCTCTTCTCACAACAATGAACAACAACCAGTGTGCTTAATTTGCAAAAAAGTTTTGGCTGCAGAAAGCATGAAACCGTCAAAACTGCAACGACATTTGAATACTAAACATGCAACGTTATCAAAAAAGCCAATAGAATATTTTGAGCATCTTTTGCAAACATCAAATAAAGAAAAGAACACTTTGGAGAAGTATGTTACTTTGAATGATAAATATCTATTGGCATCGTATGAAGTTTCGTATTTGATAGCAAAAACGAAAAAGCCTTTTACTATTGGAGAGCAACTTTTACTACCTGCAGCTATAAGAATGTCTGAAATTGTTCATGGAAAACAGTATGCTGCTGAAATTAGAAAAATTCCATTATCAAATGACACTGTGTCCAAAAGAATTTCAGACATTAGCAATGATCAATTTCAACAGCTTCTTATGAGGCTTAAAGACAGCTCAAAGTTTGCAATACAACTGGACGAGTCGACAGACATTTCAAAAATGGCACAGTTGTTACTTTTTGTAAGATATATTTATGAGGGAAGCATTCATGAAGATATACTGTTTTGTCATCCTCTGGAAGGTCATACTCGTGGAAAAGATATATATAAAAAAGTAAATGAGTTTTTTGTAAAAGGATTAAATTGGAAAAATTGTGTTGGTGTGTGCACGGACGGTGCTGCAGCAATGACCGGACAAGATCTTGGTTTTACAGCATTTGTTAAAGCTGGAAATGATCATATTACATTTACACATTGTATGATTCACCGAGAGGCACTTGTTGTTAAAAAAATTGCACCAGAATTAAACACTGTGTTTTTTGATGCAGTCAAAATCATTAACTTTATTAAAAGTCGAGCACTTAATAGTCGATTGTTTAAAAATTTGTGCATTGATATGGATTCGGATTATACAAGTTTATTGCTACATGCTGAAGTTAGGTGGCTATCAAGAGGTCGAAGTTTGAAACGATTATTAACTTTAAAAGATGAAGTTCTTATATTTCTAACAGAGCAAAATTCTAATTTGGCACATTATTTTCACGATAATTTATGGCTTCTCAAACTATGCTATTTGGCAGATATTTTTGATAAAATCAATGATATGAATTTATCAATGCAGGGAGTCTGCGTTAATATGTTTATGTTAAAAAATAAACTTGAGGCCTTTGTTAAAAAAATTCTTATATGGAAGAACAGAGTGGAAAGTGGATCGCTCGAAATGTTTCCATTTACTGACGAGTATATAATTAGTAACAATATTTCAAAAAAAGATACTCCTATAACAAAAATTATAGTTAATCATTTGAAGGATATGGAAGTTTACATGCATAGGTATTTTCCCAATGATATCGATACACAACAATGGATTTGCAATCCATTTTCAATTGAAATGGAAGAAATTAATTTTTTAAACTTAAAAGCACAAGAAGAATTTGCCGAATTAACAAGTGATACTACCTTGCGACTCAGATTTTCTCAAGTGCCTGTGCATGAATTTTGGATAGAAATCAAATCAGAATATCCCCTACTATCGGAAATGGCAATGAACAAATTACTGCCATTTTGTACAACATATTTATGTGAATCAGCCTTTTCCACATTAACTTACATAAAATCAAAATACCGTTCAACTTTAATAAACGTTGAAAATTTATTACGATCTGCACTAACTCAAATTGAGCCTAGATTTAATTATTTGTGTAAAAATAAACAATCACATCCATCACATTAATATTGTTTGATGTTAATAATATGTTTTTATTAAAAAAATTGTTACAAAAGTTTATTTTTTCTATTGAATATATAGATATAGTTTTATGTTTTCTTATAAAAAAATTGTTACAAAAGTTTATTTTTTCTATTGAATAAATATATATATAGTTTTATGTCATTCTATTTATTGTGTTTTATTACGACCGATATCCCGTCAACGTTTCCAATTATATATATGTGAAATGAATGGGTACGTATTCTTTAATCCTTATTTTATTTACATTGTAAAATAGTGCGATATTGCATCTACATCTACGGTTAATATATATTTCATTATATGGAGGAGGGGGTCGTTTAAAATTTCCTAAGCTTGAAGGGGGTCGCTATATAAAAAAGTTTAAGAAGCCTTGCTCTATATGGTAAAATTAAGATATTCACAGTTATTCAGTATATATATATTTCATCTTTTATATATATATTTCATATGTATATAATGTAGCAAATAATTCTTCAACCAGAATCATGTACATATTGTTAAAGGATTTTAA
Source organism: Latrodectus geometricus (assembly GCA_026290005.1). Taxonomy (NCBI): domain Eukaryota; kingdom Metazoa; phylum Arthropoda; class Arachnida; order Araneae; family Theridiidae; genus Latrodectus; species Latrodectus geometricus. The sequence continues at coordinate 1,065,285 of JAPDSC010164295.1, forward strand.
ATTTTAAAAAGAAATTCTAATTTAAATTTTTTCCTTTATTTTTTAATTAATCTAGATGTAAAAATCTATATTTTGAATTATTCTCTCTCTCATGATAGTTATTTTTCTTCTTTTAGATCTGTGTTAATCAAACCTGTGTTAGTGTTGATGTATTTATTGAGCCTGGAACTTGTCCGACAAATAATGTTGCTCTACCTTGCTCAGGACATGGTGTAAGACTATCTCATTCTTCATAATGCAACCACACATTTCTTATTTTTCAAATGAAAATTTAACTTTTCTAAGAATATTAACAAAATTATTTGTGTGTGCTTATTAAAATTTATCATCATTTGTTGCGTCTACATGATGAATTTACAAATAATGAAATGTAAATATATCGCATAAAAATATTCTGTGTTTACCTTCTAAAAATGTATTAATCATTAGTTTTTCTCTTCTTTTTTTTTTTTTTTTTAAAAAAATTTATATGTTGTCAATATATTTATAAATTATGTCAATTTTAATGTTAAGAAACTATGAATCTTTTGTAAGAATTATTTTATGAAGTTTGAAACATATTTGGGATTTCTGTAAAGAATGAACTTCTATGAATCAGGTGTACACTGTTGATTTAATTTATTTGATCTTTTTCCATTTTTGAGTTAATTACTTTAATTAAAATGCATAATATAAAAAGAAATTCATTCCAAATTGCCTAATGTTCTTAAATGAAATTAATAATTTGCTAAATTACAATTTGTATTTTTCAAAGTGTCCAGAAACCAATGTAAGCTTTTGTGCATCAAAGCAAAATAATTAAAGAGAAAATTGATTAATATTTAATTATAACCTTTTTACAAAGAAAAAAAAATTATTTTCCTATAATGTTTTCTAATGTTACATATATAATTTGTCATTAACTTTCTGAATCTTTTAATGTAATTTTTTTTTATTTCTCAATCTTTGTATAATTTATTATAAAATTAGATTCTTAACCATATTTAATATTATATTTAAAGGCATTTAAAAGTTACATGAAAACTTATTTAAAACTATATAAAGAAGAGGAAACCAAAGAGACTAGATTTTTTATTCAAGAGTACTTGAAGATTCTTATAGTATGATCAAAATCAATAGCAATAACATCTTTGTTTTTCATGCAAGTAAAAGTTGGAATTATAACAATTTTGCTAGTATGCATCAGTAAAACACAGTAAATGGATAAGAAAAGTTTTATAGCATTAAATATAACTAATAATAGTAAAATATTTAAATTTTTTAATGAACAATTTTAAAATGTGTAATATTTTATAGTAGCTTGTACATATATAAAATTATAATATTGAAAAGTAACATGCCTATTGTCACCTTGATACTATAATTGTTAAAATGAATTATCATTTAAAAAATGTTTCAATTATTTATTAAAGAAAAACGTTTTTATGTAATTTTTAAAACTACTGACTCTGAAAGTAATTTTGTTGCTTGAAAAAAATTGCCAAAACAATTTTTAAATGCAATATTAAGTTTGCCAATTTTATTATCTTTTCATTAAGATAGTTATATATTTCATATTGCTTCCATTAGGTTTGTTCGAATATAAACACCTGCCACTGTGATGAACAGTGGACATCACCTGACTGTAGTCAACCCTTTAGTTCAAGGCTGGATACTGTAGATCATGCTAACACACCTGCTGGAACTTTAGAGAAATCTGGAGAAAGTGATTCAGTTACGACCAAAAAGGCACCTTTAGATGCGGTTGAAGCTTGGAGAAATAAAACTACGAAATCGAACGTTCCATATGGGGGTATGAGTTATTATTTCATGCTGAAACTTCTATAAGGCATTTATAATGAATTTTATTGCTCAGCTGCAATGCTTCCCATTATTTAAGCACCTTTCTCTCTCCATTTTTTCCTTTAAAAATAAGAAATTTTAATTTAATTTGTATGTTCAATGTTTGAATAAAATGCCCATTATTGAAAGGGAATTCTGAAGAAAACTTTTGAAAGTAAACCATTTTAGGGAAATACTCTTATTTTATGAACTAGTTATAGTTAATAATCAGATTTCAACTCTACATCACTTTAAATTTCTAACTATTCAATGTTTTATCTAATTCATATTTTCAAACTTACCAATTCCTTATATAACTTTATAAACGATACAATTTTGAATTAATAAATTACCATTGTAACTTGTATTGAGTAAAAAAATTAAATTTTTAAATTTGTTATTTCTAACAGTGATATGGAAAAATTCATGTTTATCTCTTATCATATTGAATTCCACAAACGTTAAATGTTTCGTTATTTTAAATTACAGTCAAATCGTGAGCTTCACAATTATTGTCATTCTTCACACCATACTAATAAAATGGTGTGACTTGCAAGAACATTTAATATAAAAATAAGCTTCCTTAAACACATGCTTTTATTTTAAGAAAAAGAAATTGAGTGGAAGCATTTCCTTTATCAACAAGGATCCACAACTCTAAGCACTAAAGTGCTTTAGTGATGTATTAAGTCATTCACCAATATATTAGATAGATTACAAAATCCTTAACTTTGTTATTCTCATTTGGTACTGGGTTAAACAATCATAACATTCATTGCCTTTATCAAAATTATAATAAATGCTTTTGAGAAATGATGAACTATTAATGTCACAAATAAAAATGGAAAACGTCTTGAAAGCATGGAACTAAAAACAATTACTTGTTTCTTAAATAATGTTGATGAAAAAAAATGAGATTCCTAAACTATCCTCCTATTGTTTTCAAATAAATTCATACATAAAATGCTGTAGGTAGGAAATTAAATAAACTATTTGTGCAATGCATTTCTCTATAATAAAAAATTAGAATCATGTACTTTCTTTTTTACCATAGATCATTTGTGATTATTTTGTAATTAATAAAACATGTTTTTGAATTATTAAATTTACAAAAGTAATAAAAAAAAATATAATTAAAAAATCAATTTTATCTAGGAAAAAGACATCACACACATCATGATTACTTAAATCATTTTCTCATAATATTACTACATTTTCAATTTTTTGTCATAATTTTATTTTTTAAGTAATATTAATTTTTAAATTTATTTTATTTTCTTTAAAAAATTTAGTTATTACTTTAGAGTTAAATTTTTTATGCATTTTAAAATTACATCATATGTTGTTAAGAAGACAGTCAAATTTAAATTTTGTATTTTTAAATGAAATTCTGTAAAAATAAAGATAAAACATAGGCATCATTAAGTGCCATGAAATTTAAAACTACATGTTACTTTACGATGAATTAGAATCTTATCTTTAATGTATACTTTGTCAGGTATGTAATTTAGGTGATTCTCTCATATTGTAACAACATGAAATTTTTGAAAATTTTAATTTACTTCAATTGATTAAACATAAATGAATAGTTAAATCTATTTATTAATTTTGCTTGAAAATTCATGGGATAATAATTAAACTTATTTTTTCATCATGATAGTCTTGACATAGTAGTTTTAAATTAGTCCATGAAATAATAAGCTTACTTTTTAAAAACACATGTGACTTCTAATATTAATATAAAATATTTCTTGCTGATTTACATAAAAAAATACTAATTAAAGTTTTAGGTATTTATAATTCTGAAATTAAAAAGAATATTAAATGTATTGTATTTACACTCCATTATTTACATCTTAAGTATATATATTATTTGTGTTACGATTGTGATCGATTTGAAATATTATGATGCATATTATATTTGTTTATGAAGGCTTTTGGTGTTGTATTTTGTTTAAGGGACATTGAGAATTATTTCATATATTCTTCATAAAATTGTAGGTTTATGTGTTCTGTGTATAATTATTAGAAGGGCCTATTTTAAATAGAAATGTATTTCCTTAATATTTGTTAAACATTAACATTTTCTCGTTGCTTAAAATTGTTTCAGAACTTAAGTTATTATTGCAGCAGCTGTTTCTTTAGTTTCTCTACAAAAACTTGCAAATAATAATATCCCTAATAATTGATTTTTAGGCTGGCATGTTACATTACAGATAGTAGTTTACAAGTAGAATTTAGTTAATACTTCTTTTTATGCTCAATATTTTAATTTAAAATTTTAACCAACCCATTCCATCAAATTCAATATATAAAAAAAATTTAAGTGACTTTATTTTTATTGTTTTATATATAATCATTTATATAATTATTTTTATATTTAAAATTTGTTTTGCACTTTATAAATGATAATATTTAATACATTTTAATTTTTAAGGAAATTTATATAAATCATGATTGAAAAAGGAAAGAAGCCACTAAACAGTTTAGTGAAATTTCACAAATTGATGATACATAATATTAAATTGTAATATATTTAATTCTATGAATCATTTCAAAATCTATTCATAATTCCTATATTTTTAAATAGTTGCAGTATTGAAAATATTGTTTATCAAATAATTCTATCAGTTGAAAACATATTAACAAGGAAAAATGCTGCTGAATCTATTTGTACCCGTTGGTATAAAAATGATACAGCTACAAATATAGTAAATACTCTTACAGCTTTCTCCTTGTGGCAATAGTTTTCAAATATTTTATTAAAAAGTTCAGCACACATTTGTCAAATTTGGGTTATGGGAACTTATTAATGTAAAAACTGAGAAAAGAAATATTTCAGAAAACAATGTATTATAAAATTTTTGATGAAATTATTGAGAATAAATTGAAAGTTTGTTCAAATGTTAGAAATTATGCATGCTCGATTGCATTCAATTTTAAGCTAATTTAAAAAAAAATTGGCTGAAAACTTTATCAGAATTCATTTATTCATGATTTTCTTTTCTTTTTGTGTGTGCAGTGGGCAAGAAAGATGTCCTCAGCACCCCATCTCTCGTAATAGTTCTTGTGTGTGTTGTTGGTGGAGTGTTTATATTCTTTGCTTTATTAGCCACCTGCTACAGGTAATTTCTATGCATGTCTTATATCGTCCATTGCCTATTCTTGATTGACAGATTTATAACTTGCTCATTCAATTTTTATTAATGTTAATACTTGAGAAATTTGCAATTTTATTATTATGTGTTGCATTTTTAAATTTGCATTAAATTTAAACAAATTGCTTTAATTTTATAAATATTTTTATGGTAAAACATTTAAAAAAGAACAAAAACACCTTTTATTTTTCACCACTATTTTATAGCCAACTTTTTTTATCTGATTGTGTTTGTACTTATTAAAATTTTTCTTATCTATATAAATTTTAATTTATGATAATGTGTTAAACTTTTATTTTTCCATAAAATTTTAATTATTTTAAAGCCTTCATAAAAAAGTTAAAGTGAATGATGATAAATTATAGTTTTTATTTATAATTATATAAAGTTTTCTTATTTGCATTCTTGTTTCAGTATTTATTATAACCTAATATATTTTTATTAAAATAATATGATTTAGTGTAAAGAATATTTTACGTTGTTGCTCTTTAGTTTCCATATTTAGAAGTCTATTTTTTATTGGTTTTTATACATTCATTATATTCAAAGGATAAAAATATGTTAATTTGAAACTAATCATTGTTCAAAAAATTTTAAATGAATCTTGAAACCACAAACTTTATTTACCAACCATTTTTTTATCTCCAATTAATTTATTTATCCACATTTGAAAAATGAAAGATTAATTAAATATTAAATTCTGAATATGCCACTTTTTCTATTGGTATTCTCAAGAAAACCATAGCTTTTTTGCATCATTAGTACACATTCAGTTTATTTTTAAATGAATTTTTTCATTAAGAATTTTTTGTCTGTAAAAATGGTATATACATATTTTAAAAAATTTAGTCTCTTAAAAAAGTCTTTACTGGGTGTGGGTTATATTGTTACCTTAACATTTTCTTTAATGTTTTTTTTTTTTTCAACATGAAGTGTTCTATTTATATTTGCAAATAATTTATTTATATTAACTAGTGTGTTGTTGCCAGTCTCTATATTTTTCATTCAATCTTTGTCCTATTAGCACATTTACTTAAAAAGTTTATTAACTTTTCAATTTTTCCATTGGTAGAAAATAATTACTTCTTAATACTTAATTTCCAATGACTTTTCTTTAATTACATTTTTCATTTCCTGTACTTTCTGATTGCCATTCTTTTGTAAAAGTAGTAAATGTTTTAACTTTCATAGCAGATTCTGTTTGAAAAAAGCTTCTTTTCTAATTCTCATAAAAATTATTTCTAACATATAATTATTTGCTTAATATGTTCACTGTCAGAACTTACTTCTATTCACATACAAGATCTTATCTATATTTTTGATGAAGTGCCATCAAATAATGCTGCCTAGTGTTCAACAACTTGTGGATTTCATTCTTACCTTAGATTTAGAAGTATACAATTTAGAATACCCTTATAAACGGCAGAACTAATTATCAAATTAGCATTAATAATATGAAGGTTTATATTAAGTGATTATACAGCTGCAAAAAATATTTTTAGCAAATGTATACAAATACATTCATAAAAGACAGATTGAATTAATATTTTTTGCTTCTTTCACTAAAGGTGAGATAATGCATAGAATCGTATAAATAATGTTATCCTAATTTGCATGTTTACCTTAAAATCCTTCTCATGTCAATTAGTATCACAGAGTAATAAAATTACAGAACTTGTTTATAATATTTATTCATGTAAAGAAACTCAAATAATTCAAAATAAATATACTTAACCTAAATAACATTAAATATCATGTAAGTTTGTGTAATTGTAATCATGTTTTAAGAAATAACCTTGGTTTTTTTTCTATGCCCATAATGTTATGTTTGCCATCAATGTGTGCACAAGAAATATTTAAAATATTATTTGCATGCATTACATTAATGTTTGTAATTGGTTAATTTAGCAAGATGGTAACTCATATCTTCAAAGTAAATTCAATTCATCTGCTACAAGTATTCTCACCGGAGCTCATTGGATCCAGTGTAGTAGAATTGTGCTTTTCAGCATGGAAAATTTTGGGATTATTTTCAACCAATATTAAATAATGGGAGATTAAGTTGCACTTCTGATTTATACATGCATTTCTGTCAAGTAGTTGTATGGGCGTTTTCCGGGATTTCCTCCTTTTGATAGGGAATTATGGCCCAGCTGTTACAGAAAGTCTTCGCTTATGGTGGCAGTTGAACAAATGCCTTACATCAACTTTCATCTGTTAGGCTAGCCACTACTCGGCATCAAAGCTTTCTTGTACATGGCAGTGAGCATGTTAAAAGTGCAATATTTGTTCTCCCATTTTAAAAATAAAAAAGCAGAATCTTCAACATAATATACTTTTAATTGTTATCAAAGTAACCTGTTTTTATTGTCTTAACATATTGTAATTTTTATGTGACTTATGTAAATTTTATGTGTAAGACACTGTGACTGCAACATTCCTTTTGTCAGAAGACAGAGTGCTATGCCCAAGCCAGACCCATCCCACCTGAAAAAACACTCAAGCCGAAAGTTTTCTTCAACACAGGGTTCCATCAAGGTCGATGATAGTTCTTCACAAGAAAACGTGAACCGTATTATTACTTTCGGAAGTATGCCTTCCTACAGGTAATTTCCTTACTTATAAATCAACCCATTAAACTTTACTTACATTTCTGAATGAATGCAATTTATAGAAATATGATGTATGCAAATTTTTTATTGAAATTGTACTTTCAAAAATTTTATAAGTTTTATTGATTTCCCACTAAATTATAAATGATAATAAAAATTCTACTTCATTGTATATTGTTTTTATCATCCTGGGAATTATAATATTTATAGAAGTATGCAAATAGTTTTCTATCTTATAATTCATTAAACTTTATTTAAATTTCTAAATGGATATGATTTATAGAGAAATGATATGTGTAATTTCTAAATTATTTCCAAAATGATTCCTTAGAAAAAGATGTCCATAGTAGGAATTTGTAGGTTGTTTTTGTTGCTTCTAAGTATTTCTTCAATGAATTGATTTGTTTACAGGTTTGTTAAAATTAAGATAATTCAGAATTAATTTAAATGACAATATTGCAAATATTATGATTAATTTAATTTCAAGAAAGGTGTGAAACAGGAAAAACTGCTAAGTAATTGAAATTTCATAGAAAAAATAAATGTAAATATATCGATTTTAATATAAGCAATTTATATTAATATGAATTTAAATATTTGCATTTGTTTGTGTGAGAAAGATTTTTTAAATGATTAAAATTAAAAAAGAAATAACTATTACTGTTATTGTAACTTTTGATATAGTTATGTTAATAAAATACCTTTATTTTTGTACACTATTGTTTAATTGATAACTTGTGTTAAATTAACTTTCATCACATAAACCAAATCGCATGATAAAATCTATTCATAAAATTTAAGTTCAGAATCCATTGTAAATTTTAGATTCTCGTAGAGTTGGTTTTCAAGTAAAAATGGCTGTATGATAGCAAAAAAAAAATCAGCATATCATGAACAAAGTTCATCTAAATTCACATAACTATATAAGTATACATAAGACATTGACAATTTTTTTTTTTTTTTTTTTTTTTTTTTTACTAAATAAGTTTGATTGAAAAACTTCATCCTACATAGAATATCTTATGCATGTTATTGCTACAACATTTACCATCATTAAGCATTATTTATATAAAAAAAAAACAATTCTAAAGTATTTTGATTATTTTCTATTCATTAATTTTTTTATTATAGGGAAGACAAGCTTCAGGAATTAAAAAGACAGCAAGTTTTACAACTGAAAGATACTTCTTGTTCAGATGGTGAAGAACTACTTGATGAAACCTCTGCTTTTATAGAACTGTCACCCAACAATCTCTCTAAGGTTCCAGAGAAAGGGATATTAAAACGTGCAATCAGATCTGAAAAGGAAAAATGGAGCGATGAGGCGTCACATTCTGACAACCAGGATATAATGAGTCAGGCTGATAGCCATGGAGAACGCAACAGTGATGCTCTTACTGAGGTGGAACGAACTTTAAAGAGCTTGAATGGTTACCATGAGGAAATTTTAGAGGCCCTTCACACTGTGTCTTCCCATCGTCCACTCGATAGCCAGGGAAGCCCACAGGATACCAAAAAAACTTTCTCTGATAATGTATCAGATTACAGTGTTATTAAAACTAGCACAGAACACCTTGGGAACACGAGTAGCGAAGAGGCTGAGGATATGGTTCCACCATGTGGTCCTATCAGGATAAGAAATTTAGAAGATCTTCTGAGACAACTAGAGCACCAACCTTTACATGTATCCCCTGCAGGTTCTGATCTCCGCTTAAGTGAACCAGAAGCAGATCGTCACTATAGAGTAGATAGGACGGACAGTGCAAGTGGCACTGAGAGCCAGTTAGAGCCAGGGTTGCCCTTCTACTTGAATCGGAAACAGAGGTCAGCTGCTGGCGACGTCTCAGGCCGTTTCGCACGAGTCCCTCCAACTGAGACTGAAGAAGATGAGGAAGATTTTGATGAAGAGGGTAGTATAGAAGAAGAAGGGGAAGATGGGGAATATTCATCTCATCAGTTTGTCCGTAGTGCGAGTGATGAGGCTCTTTCTATAACTTATAAACCAGATTATGCATATGAAAGAAATTTAAACAGCAAACAGCAGCAAGACAAAACTCTTAAAAGAGATGGTTGTGAGTATGTACCTAGTCCACCGTCTGATGAAGTTTATGATGGACTTTATGATGATAAAGGTTATTTCCCTCCCTCTACTACAAGAGCAGATCGTGCTCAGTTACCTGTGACTGCTCCGCCTTCTTCTAGCTCCTCCACTTCCGGCTCTCAACCTCCTTCGGGAGCTAAAAGAAAAGGAAAAAAGAAATTTCCGGAGTACAAGGTCTAACATATAATTTTAATTAAAGAAAAGGATTACTAGTCATTTAATATTAATATTCAACATCAATATCAAGAATTTATAGCGAATTCATTTTATGAATCACATCTTAATAAAGGGCAAGATTTTAACTTATTCATGTGGCATTTGCACATAGTAAAGGATTACCATTTGCTCAGTAAATAAAGGTTGCTGCCACATGCCACCTGTCTAATAAGAGGTCATATTAATACCTTTTTTTTATTTGTTTGCTCAGTCATTTTATTAGAAATCGTTTATTATATATTATTTGTATATAAAATAATTGTAAGTCATAAAATGATTTCTTCAATAATTCAATTTTTATTAATTACTTTCACCTATTATAGTTTCAAAAATAATTTAAACAATGTTAAGAATTTTCTATGAAACTTTTTTTTAGACTGAGTCAATCTGGATTAAAAAATTTTTAGTTTATAAATTGTTAAAAATGCAGTTGCAATTTTATTACTGGATAAAAATAATTTATTTCTACCTTACATGTTATTTTTAAGAAATTATTCATTACATTGATTTCATCTGTTCTTTGTTTTTGCAGTTAAAAAAACAGTAAACTATTTCAATGAAAAATTAATGTTACTCATCTACTAACATTTATAACATCACATTCCATATTTAACATATTATCACCTAATACAAACAAGTACTTAATTTTTAATTTATCAGTGATTGATAACTAAACACAGATTTATATTTTTTAAGTTTTATACTATTCTCAATGCCACCGTTTGAGTTGAAATAAGCATATCGTAATTAACATTTTCACTCTTAAAGCAGAAAAGTTACAGTTTCATAAATCACTTTACTGCACATTTGTATTTTCAAATTCAAAACATTTTATATGTAACAAAAATACAGTGACATTTGTTTTAATAAACCTCAGATTTATTAAAATTTTTCACAGTTTGAAGTGCAAGTACTAAATTAATATAAACAAGTTGAAGAAATAAAAAATCTTTAGAATTGTTTTACAAATAATAGTAGCTGATAATCAAAAAATTGACAATCTCATATTATTTTTTTATCCTTGTATTTTGTATTTGTATCATTGGGGTATTTTTTTATTTTTAAGTCCTTATCATTCCCAAGTTCAAATGTGATGCTATACTTTGTCAGGAAATCACCAATTATCATCATATTTATCTTGAAATGAAGAACGAAAAAATGAAGCATATTCATAGACATTGCAGAAATAAAAATATATTTTAATTATATTCAATAAATGTGGTTGAATTGAAAGTGTATAAAAAACTCTTTATATTTGAAATAAAAATTGAAAGCTATTTAAAAGTTAATAGTTCAGGAGAGTATTTGCTACAGTTTGGCAACTCTTTGACTGAGGTCTTGCTAATAAAAATGCACCAATGCACATAAATTCTAAGGAAAAATAAATTTTTGTTGAAAATTATACTCTAAATTAACTAATTAAAAAATTAGTCATTGAGAATTAGAAAGGGATGTAGTTTTTTTCATTCTATAAATCATTTTTTAAACTCATGCATAAAATTATGCTTGTTACATATACATAAACTCGATTTTAAACGTTAAAAATGAAAAAAGTAATTATTCAACAAAAAATATTTTTAGACAAATAACCTATTAACAAATAAATAAAAATGAATCTTTTTTAATATGAATTTTATGTTTGAAAAAGGTTTGTATCTCAGTTTCATATGAAACATGGGTCAGGAATAAAGTTTTGAATATTAAATCCTATTATTTGTTCCTTCTATAAATGATTAATTATTCAGAATGAATAAGTAACTTTGAATTCTAAGGTACATTATTATTTATGTAATTTATCAATTCTTATTTTTTTATTTTATTATTTCTGAGGTTTTTATTAGAACGGGTGTTAACTGTATAATATATTGGTGACCGCCAATTAATGGTATGTACATAAGCTTTAGCGTACACATTATTTGATTGCTCTTATTAACACTGTCTAATTATAGCTGTTAGTGGCTAAAAATTTAATTATACATTATGATTTATTTTAATTATTATTGAAGTACAAACTTTTGCTTGTTATGTAAATAACAAGTAAAAATATTTTATTTATACTTGTTGATTTGTTTAAAGTTACATTTTCATGTATACATATGCTTGTAAGCAGTATCACATTTTTCTTAAATACATATTCAGTCTTTCTTTAAGAAAATGTCAGTTTTAGTTAAAATTACTGTTTTTGTATTTTTGTGCATCAAACATTATAATTTAATATATTATGTATTCATTTAAAAGGAGGATTTAAATAAATAATATAATAAATTTTAATATGAAAAGGTGAATTTTTTTTCAAATAAAATAGTTGGACCAAAAAAAATAATTTTTTTCTTCTATTGAGGATAAAATATAGAATTTTTTATATTTTGAAAATTGTTTTTAAGATAATCTTATTGTTCTGGAAATATTTTGTTTATTGTTCTAACTAACTGTTTTTAAAAAAAATAAATAAATATTTTAATATAAATCTTTTTTATGGAGCTGTTATGAGCTTAAAATCCCAAATATGTTATCAATTATGAAATTATGCAGTTCAAAATGTCAGATTCACTTATGTTTTACATGATTAACAATTAATTTATATCAAAGATTTTTCCAACATAAATTTCAAATTAATTTCTATTCAAGATTTAAAAAAAAAAAAAAAAAAAAAAAAAAAAAAAACCCTCAAACGAATTTTTTTCATGTAAAAAAGTAATAGTTTACTAAATACTTATTTTAAGTGTATTTATGGTCACTATGTAATTATCTCATTTCTAATAAATATTTTCTCATGCATTAGATTTTTCATTTGAAATAATTATGTTTTTGGGTTGATTCTAATTTATTTAATTATCATATTAAATTATCCATGTTTTGTTCACATTTGTTTGTTTTTTTATAATGTTTATATCTAAAGTTAAAAAATGTAGCTATTTATATGAAACAAATTTTTTCTTAAAGTTATTACTCTGTTCAATTATATTTTATTTTATTTTAATATAAAATTGTGTAACTTCGATTATATACCTGTGAATGTCTATAGTTGAATTAAAAATATGTTTCATTAAATTATAATTATTTTAATTATTTCATTAACTGGTTGAATTTTGAATAATCTGTGAAAAAAATTTCTATAATAATATAAGTATCTTATAATTCTGAAATACTGAATGTTATATTGGATTAGATATAATCAATATCATTATTATTTTTCTACTGATACATTCTTATACTGTTATTGCAGTTTTAAAACAAATTATCAATTTTATAATTTAACTGTTTCAAAATAATTTAAATTAATATTCATGAATTGAACAATATGTTATCACAACAATACAATTAATTAATGGACCACTTAATGCAGATTTTCCAATTCAATCTTATTTTATGATTGCTTACATTTAATCACAAAATTACTATTTAAAAATTATGAAACATTTTAAACTGGAATGGAAACAAAACATTTTTACATATCAAATATTCTATAAAATTTTTATCTATCTTTTAAAAAACACAAATGATGTTCTTTTATATTAAAAAAGGAAAATTTCATATTTTGAAAAGCACTTTGTATCTGTATACTTAAGAAAGCTTACTGATGGATTCTATTGACTCATTCAATATAAGTTTTGTTTTTGCTTTTTAATTAGAAATGATATAATTCATATTCAATTATTATACAAGTGCCTAAAAAATTAACTGTAGAATATTTTTATTTTATATTATGTAATTAAATTACTAAAAATAATATTATTTCTTTATAATCACGCGCATTTATCTTTTTAAACTGAAAAAATCTTTTTGCAGAGAGGTTTTAATCTGTAATGTTAAGTCTTTTTGAATTTGGAAATTTACATTTTTCATACCCTTTATAGTATTTTTCAACGTTTACAAAAGTTAATTAAATATCCTTAAAATATAGAAAAAATATAACTGAAAAATATCTCCAATTATTTAATATAATTGAAAATTGTTACATGTTAAAATAATTTTTCAAATGCTATTACAAGAAACTTGTATTTATTATTAAAGTAAAGGATGGCATTGTTTAATGGGTTGAAATTCTGTGTGTGAGATTTCCTTAAATCTTAATAATTTAGAATATTTTTAAAGATTTTTAATATCATAATTCTCTTATATTCTATTCATTTAATATTAAATATTCTATATCATAATATACATTGTACAGTATATTTCACCATGATTTTTATCTATTTCAGTCATGTTAATTTGTGAAAATATGTATTTATAAATTTAAATCATAAAAATTATTTTAAAATACTTAATTTAACATACTGTTTCTTCATGGTGCATTGTATTTTTTCAATACATATAAAAATTTCTTATACAAAGTTAAACATTTTAAAATTGTGTAATATTTAAATAAATTTAAGTAATACTTATATGTATTTGCATAAACATTAATATTTATTTACATTCATCAATCTCTTTAATGGAATTAAAATCTGCAATTAATTTTTCTATAAATTCTAAATATATCTTCTAATTTAATAAAATTAGTTTAGCTGTAGTACTTAGTTTTTTTTTTTAAATTGAACTTTTATTTTAAAATTTTTAATCTATTTTTATTGGTTTAGGAAATACAAAAAAATCTTGTGACTTGGAAAATATGTTGAGAGTAAAAAGTATAATTTTTACCTAGTAATTTTAATAATCCAATATGGAATATTTTCAGTTTGTGTTAATTATCATTTATAATTTGGATAAATAATTATTTTTCCAATGGCAGTGTCTGCTAAAGTTATTATAATGAAAACACTTGACTTATACGAATATATAACTAATAGAAAATAAATACGGCAGCTACTTTTTCTCCTCTGTACTCATAAACTTTCATCATTCAATGTGGATACATCGTCTTTTTTCTCCTTTAAATTTTATTTAATACATGGAGCATGCTTGGCTTAGAATAAGTAAAAGGAAGACAGTTCAAATGCTATTCTTTTGTAATTACAATCAAAATATTGTACAAATATTATAAATATTAATTTTTAATTAAGTAAATTAAGTTATATTAATATAAGTTATTTTATTTTTTGAGGATATAATATTTTACATCTAAGAGGAAGGGCTTATTATCAATTTTGCTGATGGTGCCAGATGTAAATTTGAATTGTAGTACAGGAAGCTAAAATTGTATCTTTCTTAGACGCAATTTATCTGTTAGTTTGTATGTATTTATCTTTAATAATGCATTGAACTGAAATCTAATAGTAAATTGTATATTATTCCACTTGGTAAAAATTATATCAAAAAGTATAGAATTAAAATGTACTAAACGAACATGAAAATGTGTAGAGAATAAAAAGATACAGAAATATTTTATCATCCTCGTTTTATTGATCTTCCTGCTAAAATCAAATTCGTCTTAAAAAAAAGCATCAATATCAAGTCATTTGCCTTTAAGTATTCTTTTTGTATTTAATGAAATAAAAAGAAATTTTTAAAAAAAGTGTTACTTTTGAATACATTTTATAAATTCACACTGATTATTCCATATTGTACAATTTTCAAACTTTAAACTTTTGAAGCTCTCTTTCCAAAATACCAGAATAAATTATAAATGAAGCAATGTGCTACTCCAGTTACATGACATCCATAATGTTACTAAATTTTCCTTGAGCTAAAAAAATGAACTGGGTCTAGAAATTCTGGTTTAATGTTAATACAAAACTTGCTAATTGTTCATAAAGTCATATGAATTGCATATATTCTTTTTTTGTGGTAATAATTATTAAATGATATTATATACATTTCTGAATATTGTTTTAATCTGGCTCCACTAGCATACAAGAATAAGACAATATATATGAGGCCTTTTTGAAAAATAATAATACAATATTGCTTAGATTCCTTTGAAAAACTTTTAACTTGCAATGAATTTATTGCTCATTACTTCTCACTCTTTTCAACATTGCTATCATCACTAAGCCTATTTTCTTTGTTAGCTTCTTTTTCTTTAAAGAAATATTTCAAATATCACAGGCGTCCTATTTTTCCATGAGTACTGTATGAGCTCCTTTCACTTGTGAAACAAACTTTGGATTCTTACTTCAGTGGAATTATACAGTTTCCTCATTTTCAGCATGTAAAAAAATGCATAATGAAATTGTATTTCGCGTTTTTTTTTTTTTTTTTCTTTTTTTTTAATAAGAATTTCGTGTTTATTCTGGAATGTTTAAACTAGATTCAATGCAAAAATATGAATGTCTGCAAGAGAAAACAAGAAACGCTCGTAATTATCGCTTATACTGCTATCCCAATATTCTCCCCCATGTGTACCAATACACTCAATAAAAATTTCCTGCATTTGCGGTGTATTTTAATTTTTCAAAGACACCTCATATATATAATTTAAAGTTTTATTTTCATATTTATTTACTTCAACTTTATTATTTACTTGTCTAAATATAGAGAAATGGCTCTCAAATCGAATTTAATAAAAACGTAGTTAGAATAAATAAAACCTTAATATCCAAGTTCTAATTAATAACATTTCTTAGAATTATTTGAAACTGATAGAGCTATGGTAACAAAATCATATTAAGTTTCGCATTTGTCATGTTTATTTTAGTACTCATTAATGCACAACAAAATATATAAAGTTGTTTTTTTTTTTTTTTTTTTTTTTTTTTTTTGCTATCTTAAAGAATCATGAAATCTCATTTATGTGTCTGCCTTTCCTACTCTTCATCTACTAAACACAAAGCATGTCTTCATATGGATTGTTGATTAAAAAGGTGTGAAAATATTAATTTTTGCCAAGATTATTAAGCTTTGCATGAAAACCTTAAAAAGAATTTCTCAACTAAATCATATATTTCTATTGCAATTGAGAAAATGCATGTTTTATTTGGGAAGGAAGAAATTTTGTATTATTTTTTTTTAACTAATACTTCAGGATATTAAAATTGAGATATATTTTTGGAAAAGTATCATTATATATCTAGAAAACTGCTAATATTTTTCTTTAATTCTGTAATACAATTCTTCATTTCAGAAAAAAGAAACCCTTTAATATATGTTTATGTAATTTTATTAATGTGCATTTTACTTAGTTAAAAATTTAGGGATAGTGATTGAAATTGAATTCTTCCTTTTCCTAACTTGTATTTTCTTTAGACACTTCAGATCCTATATTTTTTCCTGGAATAGGCAAAATGGATGTTTTTGATTTAGTATTTATTTTATTAATAAAATAAACATTTTAGTTAAATGTTTGGAATTTAGAGATATTGATTAAAATATTAACTATCTTTGAAATGGGAATTCTAAATATTCATGATAGTCATTTAATTTTATGTATGAAAATGTCCATTAAAATTTCTTTCAAAAATTATTAAAAAAATATTTATATATATTTTCTAACCAAAAAAATGTGGCTTAAAAATCAACAATATTCAAAATTTAAAAAGCAAATTTGTAGTATACATTTTAATTCTAATATCATTAAACACAATAGTTTATATTTAGTCTACATTTATTTTATTCTTATTACCATTATAGATTGGCAATTATTGAAAGTAACTTCATAAAATTTTTATAAATCCGTCCATTTATCTTTTATTGTTACAATGTTTGAAAATTTCTTGAAGAAGTATTGAATCAGAGAACTTGAATTTTATATTTATTACTTAATATAAATTATACTTACATTTTTATCACTTAAAAAGTAATCTTGTTGCTATCTTCGATTTATATTTCCAAAACAATTTCTTTTAGTTCTAATTTTTTTTTTTCCACACTCTTATCTTACACTCAGTAGTGAAATCTAAAGTATGATGGTTTAGTTTCAAACTTTTTTTAATCCAGCAAAAATTACACTGTCATATTTGTATTAAACTCATAAATTAAAGTCGAAAAAGAATTTGAAAAGGTTGAGAAAATCTTTAACTGGTTTTATGCGTGGGAATTTTTTGAGAGCTTTTCTATTTGTCAGTACTGTCACTTGTGTGAATGAATGTGTGTATGAATGGACTTTCATACTTGTGTAGATATGTGAATATAGGCATCATTTTTCATTTTTCTTAGATATGTACATAATAGCTGATTAGCTGATAGTATAGATAATTTATTTACGAATTTTCCTCAAGGGATACGTTTTGATTTCAGTTTTGTTATTTTACTCATTTGTAAGTCACTAAAATGTAAATTAGTTTTATAAAACAGTTACAAGTAAAATTACTTCTTTAAAAATCAGTTGTGTTGCTTCTGAATTGAATCCATGGATATTTATGTAACTCAGTATGTAATATCTATGTTATGATTTTGTAGTTTAAGAGAATTTTTGTAATTTGGTATACATTTGTGATAAGACAATTTTCAATTCTTGCTAATAGCAATATTAGTTGAATTTCTCTAAATTCTTTTAAAAATTATTATATTATATAAATAAAAGAATCGGTGAAACATCCCAAAAATCTAAGTATTAAAAATTTATTTTAAAAATATTTTGAATAAACTATATAATAATAGCTCTCATAAAGACTTTTGACACTAAATCGAAATTTATCTATGGTTTATTTTATTTTTTTATTTTTAAATTTAGTATTAAAATAAACTAAAGGAAATAGCTGCTTATAAAAGTGATTAAATACTTTTATAAGTTCTTTAAGAAATTATGTTGTCAAATAATGTAAGAAATATATCGTATTTTGATCTTGATTTTTTTTTCTTATTGTTTTATTTGAGTGATGGCGCTCTTAGTAATTTGCTTGGAATGGAAGATTGTTTACATTTAATAATATTTTATTTTACAAGTTTCCCCCCCCCCCCATAAATGCGCTATTAGTATGATTGTGTGTATCTACAACTATGGTTTTCTATTTCATTGATATAAAATAAAGAAGAAATAGATTAAATTGAATATTAAAAAAATAAGCAAGCTTTGTTTAAATTATTGTCCTACCATTTATGTATACCCAGCATTTCATTAGTTGTAAATAATGTGAGACTGTTTTGTTTTGTGTATATTTTCATGTATATCTTTTCAACTTCTTTTATTCATTTACTAACTCATAAATACCATTTCAGTATTTTGATTTTATGTGATGAACATTGTCATTCATATAATTTTCACACTACAAAGTTTATAAATTCTTGTATTGAATTTAGGAATCTGTTACTTTTTATAACAAACATGACTTCCGGTCTCTTTTTATTCTATTCAACTTAGATGAAAACTGTCACGAAGATCAAGGATCGCATAACAGGGCTTTTATAAATATGTACAAGGATCGAATTTCATCCTTCTCTGATTATGACTCGGCAAAAATAGCTTGAAAATTATCATCTCTTTGTTTAATTTGTACTGAATACATATATATATATATATATATATATATATATATATATAGTAATAGAATAACAGAAATTGGAAGTCATTAAACGTGTATAATTAAGATCAAAGAAGCTCATGCAGTTGCTTACATAAGCAAAAAAGTAAAACTGCTAATTTTGAAATACGCTTGCATTTATCTTAGTTTTTCAGACGTAAAAATTACTAAACTTTAGTTTAAATGGATACGAAAGCTGTTATTTTTATTTCACAAACATTGTTATTACTTTTAAATATTTATAAGTAAAGTTATATATTCTTAAATTAAAAAGAGTTCATAGAGAAACAAAAAACGATAAACATTTTGTAAAATTATTTAACTATCGTTTTTAAATTTATTTTAACAAATATTAAAATTAATGTGAATCATATAAATAACATTCAATGTACCATATGTAAGTTTGCATTTAATATTTATTTTGGTTTCACCATGGAAAGAGGTGGAACTGTGGTCTTCAGGGTGAAAGGTTTCAGATATAATTCTAGTCACTGTTGAACCGCAAGAGATGAATGTTGCATATCTATCCGGGTGATTGCTTGGGAGTTTTCCGAGTTTCCTCCCTTGCAACGCAAATTCAACTTCTCTGTTGATGAAATCTTCTTCAAGAATTTAAATATGACTTAGATGTTATTAAAAAAAGTTTTTTAAAACTATTACCTTGTAACATGTACAATGTTATATTATTAATATTGCTTTTGTTATTATTTTCCCTCATGCACATCATGAAAAATTCACATGCATGAATCAAGCATGTTTTTGTTGTACAGAAGAAATAAAATACTTTTGGTTTAAAATTGTTCGAGCTAAATGCCGAGTGTGCAGAGATTCAAATATCGAGCCAACACCAATCCGATCTGAGTGACAGTTATCACTCTCACATTTTAAATCATTTGCCTAAAATAAGAACCTAACCTGAAGAACGTACACATCATGAGCTTCTTTGAATCTTATCTTACATTTATTTCGTGTGGATTTATTTGTTACAATAAGATTTATATTTTATGTGAAAGAGGTAATTATTTACTATGCCAAATACTCAAGATTTAAAAAAGAAATGAATCAGTTATGCTGTTTAAAGAGAAACAATATACACTCTGTTCTGTAGATAATTAAAGTTGAAGAAAGTGAAAAGTTGCTTGATATCTGCTCATCATTTGAGTTTGCTTTTAGTAAACCACAATTAAATGTCTTTTGAAGTTTGTATTGTTCAGGAAAAAAAAATAAAGAAATGATGTATTGCTTTTCTTTGGGGCTTTTTTCTTCCTCGTATTGTGTGATTCAATAATAACCTCTGTCTGTAAAAAAATTCCTAAACTAGGAAATACAGAACTTTAAAGATTATGTAGCAAACTTTGTAGAATTGTATAGCTTATTCAAACGTTTTGTGTAGGGATAGATATGATTGGAAGTGACATTGGAGCATGGTTAGAAACTGAGATCTTAAAATAAAATATTGTTTATATATATATATATATATATATATATATATATATATATATATATATATATAAATCTATTATGTATATACTAGCACACTCTTCAGAGCAATTGAAAACACTTCCAGTACAGGTGACTATGCTGTTAGTGAACTGGCTTCTCCTGAAACTATATCTATTGATAAAATTAATACAGTTAATGTTGCTGACTCGGCTATTCAGGTTAGAAAACCCCTAGCCAAAAGAATTTAAAAAATTCATTCAGATGATTTGATTAAACCAAAAAAAAAAAAAAAAAAAATGCAAAAATTAGCCCTGAAAAAGCTCCAGCAGCTCAGGTTGAAACTAAAAGTGCCTTCGAGAAGCTCTCGACCAATCAGATTTGTGAGCTTAACTCTGAACCTATAGCTAGCTCCTCCCCCTCAGAGAAGAAAATTTCTCCGGTGCTTGGGCGATTTGGGACTAACTATGTCGAATTCATTGTTAAATTAAAAACCGATCTTGATTTTTTTTTTTTTTTTTTTTTTTTTTTCCGAAGCGAAAATGGCAGGCCTCTTCTTAAAACTTTTTCTTAAATCAGCTGATCAACATCGTTCCCTTACTTGCCACTTTAACAGCAACTCTATTGAATACATCTTGCTTAGCAGCCAGAAACCTAAAAAATACGGGAGTTGAGTAGGAGACTCCCCTTCATCACCAACTGCGAAGAAATAGTAAAAGATTGAGGCCATCAGGGTAACCAGAATGAAGCACCCAAAGACTGATGCCGCTATTTCTTGTAAACCTAATTTCATCAACAGATGGCGTCACGAACTCACAAAATAATGGTATTTTAGTGGAGCACTACAAAGGACCCTAATCGGCGATGCAGTGCTAGAACTGCCAGAGGCTTATTTCTGAAATGTGCCACGTTGTGTTAGGCTCTCACACACATAATACATGAGACCAAATCGAGCAACCCAAGTGTTCTGGATCTCACTTAGAAAGGGGATGCAATGCATTCAAAAAAGCTCACTCAGAAAAAAAATCCCTATAAATCAAGTCTTGTAAATACAATTCGTCCAGGAGTGTCATACGCTCAAGGTACCGTACCCCCATTCCTACTTGAGAATTAAACTCTTCTACAGCTAATCTTCTTTCGGGAAGCGAATTCCGTGATTTTCTATCTGAAATTAAAGCTATTTTCAAAGGGCTGCGTATTCGAGAGTTTCTCGCAGAGCTAAAAACAATTTAATTTCCTATGGATAAGCGTACCTCATACTTTCAAGTTTTAAATTATTAAACTTTGACTTTTGTGTAATTTATTAAATACCTAACTTAATGTACTTAATTTTTGACTTAATAGAATCTTAAGATAATAGTAAATAAAATTAATTGATTATTCATTTTGATTTTTACATTTTCTCACTTTCAGTAAAATTTGCTAACCACGCCCCTTAAGAAACTTTAACCAATAATATGGCTGTTCACTGCAGCTATAGTTCACTACTTCTTTTACCAGGCTCTAGAAGATGGTGAGGGTTCTTCGGACCAAGTACCTTGCAAAACAGGTACTGCCGGCCAAAATTTTGTTCAGAAAATATTAGTGCTGTAGTCATACGTTCCTTTTTCTCATCAGCATCACCTTACATAATATGCATTCACTGTTAGTGAAATCTATTATCGAAATGATCAGTTATAAACGCAATTGGAACGATCATTTATTGTTAATAGTGTTACAAAAAATCCCTTCGAAGATACAAATAATGCTTTAATGATTATACACTCCTCTGTTTTAATAAAATGTTTGGCGATTGAAATATAATCATATTTAGAAATATGATTGTTAATAAACTAATAATTCAAACAGTAATAAAATACAGCTAATAATTTATTATTTATAAACCAATAAATCTTACGCATATATATATATATATATATATATATATATATATATATA
>JAPDSC010164295.1:1088008-1165395 GCA_026290005.1 Latrodectus geometricus
TATATGTGTGTGTGTGTGTGTGTGTGTGTTATGTTTTGATTTATATTGATAATTACATGGCCGAGCAGGTAGCTTAATGACCAATATTATGGTTCGCGGGTTGATGAAGTTAATAATTAATGTCGGGACATGAATAAACTTTAGAATTAATTATTATTGTTGTTTTTGCTGTTAGAAGCATTTAAGTCACTCGTGAAAGGGATTTCAATTGAATTAACTCTTAGTAAAACGACGAGTCTTATCTGAATATTTTTATGAGTTTCGTTTTGAAAAATAATAGTTTATTCGATCATAGATTACCACATTTCGAATTACTCCTGTAGAATTTGGAAACTTCTGAATATTCTATGTTTACTTTAGCAATTGACGTCTTCAATTAACAGTGGGCTGATACATCTTAAGTATTTGTTGTAGACGATAACAGTGAAAATCCCCTATTTCCTTGACCGTAGTTTAAAAATACGAGGTTTGGTTCAATTTAACGGGTTTCTATCGCCAAAAAGTATGCATTCTGTTAAGTTTGTGCTTGTCACTCGAACTCACAAGTTATCATCTCAATTTTTATCAATGATCAAATGACACTGTTTCTGTTGGGGTTGTCATCGCTTAATGTAAGACCGCACTCTATTTAGTGAAGGTACAGACTTTGGTACAACCACTATTGAGCAATAAAAGATGAGCCTTAAATTTTTCTGGAGGACCTGATTTCACATATTTCATTCACGTGCTTGGGAGATTTCTGGGCTTCCTGCCTCGTGACGCGTAAATATGGTCTCCTATATATATGAAAATCCCTCCCTGAAATATATGCGGTATATCCAAGACGTCACTGAACTGTCATATTATTTAAACTTCATGTCATGAATATCCAATGAATCCCAAGACTGATTCAGAAGCATGTCTTCACACTATGAAGATTTTCGGCTAAACTAAATATCGATAGCCCACCAAAATCTTCATGAAAATGCAATTGCTTATCTTTCTCGCATTATATTTATTTGCATCTACATTGCAAAATTATGGAAACAATCCTCGTATACATTTGAATATAGTTTACTAGTTTTCAAGATTGATAACACATTGTAATTAGCCTAATAACTCTTCAAATATCTGATATGTGGAATCAAACAGTTATTAATAAGAAAAGCCTGTCACAAATGCCTAAATACGGATCTTTATTGTGGCTTTGAATAAATTTTGTGCCGCCCAACCTGTCTAGTGGTTAGCGTACCTGACTACAGATGGGTGGGACCTGGGTTTGAATCCTGGCTCGGGCATGGATGTACTTTCTTTCTTTCTTGCCTTTGTCCTTTCTTTGTGTGTATGTGTGTGAATGGTTGCCTACCCTATAAACGGGTACCTATGGCATGCGTGTACTGAGGAAGTCGGACTCCACCCCAATATGGTTCAGTTGGAAAAGTGGAGCAGCGCACCCCATATTGCCAGCCTGGCTGGCACACAACAACAATAATAAATTTTGTGTCTTGAGAATGAATTAGTCATCCCTTACAAAACATCAGCATTTTGTTACTCTAGTGCCAATCCAGACAACTTGTAAACTTAATAAATAAAAGAAAATCGAATATAAAAAATTTTGCCTTATGAATGTGGATGGAAAAATCGATACAAGTAAAAATACAATTAAAAATTGAAAGATATTGAAAATAGAGCATTTGATTATAAGTAAAAATGTTTATAGGGAAATAAAGATTTAATTTACCCTTCCTTTTTTATAAAATGTCGATACTTTTCAGCTATAGGAACTATACACTGGTGATTATCGTTTTTAAAATATCGCCTACTAATTGGTAGACGATCTTTAACGATACGTTTGATCAACTTTATTTAAGCTAACATATATACACACAGAGAGACATTATATATATATATATGATTGTTATTGGAAATTTAACAACTGAAACTCATTATAATAAATTATTCAGCAATAAATTCGAGCAAACTATTATTGTTGAGTTGTTAACATTTGAAAAAGTGCCATGTTTTCATATATATAGTATCTCAAATATAAGCTGGTGTATTACTCAATCCCAATAAGTGATTTTGTGATTTCATAGCATCTCTTTAGCTGAAATATATACAAAACAGTTTTTTATATGCTGTCCAAAGAAGTCGCTGGCGATAAGGAATTAATTTTGACTTTGCATCGCAATAACTACTTCAAAGCTGTCGTGGTTTTTTGTAGGCGTTTGTAGAGAAGCCTTTTCAAACAGTTCACGTTTTCATATTCGTTTTTCCATTTTTATTCAACTTCTTGAAATGTATCGCTTAGATTTTGGATGTTCAAGGAATTTAAAATATATATACACATAGTTAAGTTTTCCTTAACTATGTGACATTACAATTCACAATGACAATTCAGAAGCAAATCGCTTTATGTCTGGTAAATTCCTCCACCGAGAAGTTCACACTGTAGAGCTTTCTCCCTGCCTTGTTTAGACTTCCTCAAAAACACTAAAAGAGCTCCCAGTCCATATTTTTAGAAATAAGACTATTTTTAACGAAATTTAAAAATAATTTGTTACATAGACAGTTACTAGTAAGACATGATATTTGTGCTGTGACCATATTCACATAGCTCTTATAGCTGATCCCTACAAGTTTCTGAACTTATTCCTTTCTCGACTCGAGTAGAGAGAAAGTAACACTCAACTTTAGTTCTCACAAGTTTGTTTTGTCACTTTTTGCACACAAGGGCTAATTCGACCGAGAGCTACTGTTTCAAACGGATATTGAAACATTACAAATATCAACGCTCTAAGTTAAAATTGCAGAACTGCTGTACTTAAATATAGAACACTAATCATTTAGATTCTATCTTGCCATAAAGGATCAAAAACATTAAATGCATGTTGAAAAGCGGCAAATCATCCCTAAAATCTAATATACATATTCTGAATAAGATGTACAAAAATGTTCTCAAATAAAAGCAATGAGCCTTTTCATATTAAAATTTTAACATTCTTGCAAACCAATGTTCTTACATTGCCCCATATCAAAAATCATTTCCTCATTCTTTCAAAGACCTAGTCAGAAATATTTTTTATAAACAATGTCCAAAAAAAAAAAAAAAAAAAAAAAAAAAAAAATTCAGAACTTAGTGGCAACCGTTTTGAAGAATTTAAACAATTGCTGGAGAACAGGTCCAAAGGCTCGGAGGCACTTTATAGAGAATAAAGGGTGAGTCGAGAATTTACTGTCCCTCTCGGTCAACTGGGCAAAGAAAACTTCAAAGAAAAAATAATCGCTTCAAAATACCTAATATTTCTTTTTTGCCTTGAGCAGTGAATATCGCGGTTTGATGAACCTAAAAAAAAAACCTGACCTCTTTCGAACGGTGTGCACACCATTTTCCTAAAAGCTTTCAAAGTTAATTTTTCTTGCTTCGCAGTTTAGTGTTGAAAAAAAATTGTTATGCTACTGAGTCATCTGTCTTAGCTGATGTAGTCATTTAATATTCTTGCCGACGCGGAAGCACAATGTTAAAAATAACTCACGAAGTTTCGATGAAATTAGAGAAGCTATTTTAAAAATATGTGGAGTTTTATAACAAAAAAATAACTGAAAATTATCCTTTTTAAATTCTTTACGCTGATATTCATTTAAGTCTTGGAAGTTAGATTATCTAGCGATTAAAACCCAGCGATTTTAATAATTTATATCGTGGTAAACGTCTTCGGTAATTGTAACAAAGGATCGAATGGTTTAATACATTCATATTGAAATTTTGATTTCGTGATTTTGTTTTTAATATTCATTTAAATACTAAGTGTTATTTGATGAAAGATTAATTTTTCGTTAATTTCATTATAATCATGAATATTATTTTTCGCAATTCAATTTGTCAATTACATAAGTTTACTTATGCAAATCCTATTAAACATGACTTTATTTAGGTACAAAACAATTTATTTTAATTTTTTTTTTTTTTTTTTTTTTAGGTAAGGGGGAAGTTTTATAAAGAGAACTTCATTTCGGTTAATATTTGTAATCGAAAATAATATTTTCTTTTAGTTACGAACGTAAATCTCATCTCGTTTCAAGTTTAAAATTTTTCTCATTTCCTTCTCAAGATTAAGAATTTTCATTTAAAATTTAGATTTTTGGAATTAAATAGATTTTTTATATCAAATTTGGCTCCTTACCATTAATTTTATTTCAACGATTTAGATACATAAAAACTTAATTCAAATAGTGTGTGTGTGTGCTTTTTTTTTTTTTTTTATTTTTATTTATTTATTTTTTTATATATATTTTAAAATTCCTGAAAAATAATTTCTACAGATCTCCGTTATTGAAAACAGCAAATAATTCAATGAACACATTGCTATTTTTGATATAAAGTGTGTTTTGAGAAAAATATTGAAACACATTGCTCAAAAAATTTGGTATACACGATTAATTCGTATTAATGTACTTTATTATTTTATTTTAATAATAATAATGATAATAAAGTACATTAATCATCCTTTTAATAGGTAATTTAAAACTACCATCTTTTAGAAATCAAAATTTCATGTTCCATTGTATAAATTTTTGTACGTTACATCTAAATCCTCATTCGTTAGAAGGCCTATAAATTAAATCACATTAATTTATAACCCTATAATACAGACCACATACAATTAATTTTATACCAGGTAATCATAAGTTAACATGATTTGAATTCCAAGCCATCTAGCGTGAAAAATTAACATGAGAATTAATCTCCGGCTTAATTTTATTATCCCTTTTTTTGTACATTTTTTTGCATATTTAATGAAGATATTTTATTCATATCAGATCTCATTTAGGTGGAACTAAAAATTAATATCACTTAAAGAAACAAAACACTAATAGAATGTTAAAAAATTATTTATTAAAACTGTACAAAATGTACTTACATGAAACAAACACTCAACACAACCTACACCACATATTTAATGTAAAAATTAAAATTACTGTACAAATTAACTTGCTTAACTACATTTCAAAATATTTGGAATGAATCAAAATAATTTACAAGTGGCAAATCGTCATTAATGGTTTATATACAAGTGGTGGGTCTACGAATTAACAGCTGAATTTAAATAGAAAACATGTAATAATTCAATGATTGCTTCATCAGGAGTCTTATCATCTTGAATAGGTCAATATTTACTGTCAGGCTTATTAATGCTAGAATGACAGCAATGGAATGGTTCATTGAGAAAGTTGGTATTATTCCAGAGTGAGAGCCTAAAGAAATTTCTTCCTCAGCATTTTTACATAGCACCTACATAAATTCAAAAGGGCAAAATATTTGTCTTTGCTATTAACAGTGCCGTGTTTAAGTCTCAGCACCTGGAATTTGTAAATAAGCTAGAGCATATTGAATTGCAAAGATAGTTTACTGTGTATGAATTGGATAAATACTTCCACCTCTAGAATTGCTCTACCTTTATGAAACATTCCAGGCAATGCTTTGCCTAAGTTTTTGTGTCTGAACCAAAGGAAGCACCATCCTTTATTTGTGGCTTGTCAATATTGGTAAGTGTCCTATGTCCTCTGATTGTCATAACCTAATAGTATATACTCTATCGGGATCATTATCACGACCTGTAGTCCTTTCGCGTGATCTCCTTGTACGATCTCTAGGATCATGGATCCAATCTTCAATTCTGTTTATATGTCCTCCACTTATAGGTCGTCTTGGAGGACCATGAAAGAAGTAATTGGAATTAATATTTTCTCTTGAGGTTCTGGTCTGGCCAGGGTGCTCGTGAGCTGGGCTTGGCATGATTGCCCGACTGATAGCCAAGTCATCGATGTAGCTGCGCATACGATCTCTAGGGAATGAACACGATGAACTCCTATTTCTGTTCGGCTCCCTGGTTTGTTGTCGGGAGGTATGAGAGTGCGATATACGGCTACTCTCGTCATGACTGAAAGCAGGGTTATCATGTTCCAATGTTCGTAGCCCAAAGTTGGCTGAATTTGTGACCACTGGTGGCAGATGATGGCTTGAATGAACTGATGATCTTTCCCTGTCTTCGTGTGGGCACTTCCAGCTGCCATCACTGCTTTCGCCACTGGTGCCTAAGCCTAAATCTTTGTCACCATTTTCCTGCCATGAATCACCGTGTTTGGATCCTTTACTACTATTATCATCGATATCTTTTACTTTCACAAGTGGTGGGACAAACCTTGTTTCTGGTGACAAGAAACCATTAGCTGCTACGATCCTTGGTGGGTGAATTGAGCCATATTGCGCAAACTCTGAAACTTGAAGCGATGGCAGTGGACTTTTTTCTGGAGATGGTGTGGAATGACAAGAGCAACTCTGTTTAAATCTGCGACATGTAGAGCATACTTTTGAATTGAAGCAAGAATCTGAGAGTGACAAGAGAACTGGAAGGAGTAGAATTCCATGCAAGGCTCCAAAAAGAATCACCAAAAATACGGTCTTGAAAAAAGTAAGAAAAATGTACGAGGGCGCGAATATTAGTGCAATCACTCCTAAAATTGTTGATACACTTCCTTGGAAAATGGGAACGCCAAGTGAATGTAAAGCTGCTCTGATTCCATCATCTGGGGTATGCTTTTCAGCTGAGAAGTAGGCATAAGATATATGAGCCGAGTAATCCACAGAAAATCCAATACACATAATCAGATTTATCATGGATATTGAATCCAGATTCACCCCCCACAGCGTCATGTAACCAATGACTCCCACTTCAATTGATATTATAGAAAAGGCGACAAATACAGCGCAGTGCAAGCTGGGAATAAACAACAGTGATATAAATATCATGACCGCAACAGCTACACAAATAGATTGTATGGACGTATCCCTCACAAGAATGAACTGGTCGAAATAGATGAAATACTGTTGAAAGACGTTCACTGAAAAGGGCTGATCGTCGGCTATTTTCCGAAGTTCCAGAACCATGTCCTTTTCCTTGTTTGCATCGATAATGTTATAAGCCTGGATGACATAGCGAGTGGCGATTATCTTCGTCCTGTCTTCGTTGAAGAGCACATCGTGTTTAAAGTTATGGAACAAGGGATAGTTGAAAAACACTTCAACCACTCTCAGGAAATCATTTGGATCAGTTTTATTATAAGACTGTAGTATGAAAGAAGTCCGACTGTCATTCGTGAATTTGTCAAATGCCCTTAACCAGGACTCTGTTAAATCTGGACCGGAAACATAAGGGCTCGACTCAAACCTCTGGAGCATATTTTCAATTTGCTGCTTGACAGTAGCATTCGAGTAATCCAAAGTCGCATTCACAACGACCTGAATTCTGTAGGCATATTTCCTGAAGTACTTGTCTTCCCTTTCATAGAAAGTGACTGAATAGGAATCACTTCTCGATAGCTTGTATCTTTCGAGTCCTTCACGTACTTGAAGACAACCCCAGATACCAACTGCAAGATAGAGCATGAAGCACAGAACCACCATTCCTTTCACCCATGGTTTACTCAGAAATACTCCCATGTAATCTCTAAAAAACACCATGAGGCTGTGCTCCTTGTTGTCCAAAGGATTGTCGGGATCATCTTCATTTTTGCCACCCGTGCAAAAGATCCTGTAGCACCAACTTTTGTTTTCTGAAACAAAACAATTACATCATTTATTGCAATTTGAAACATTTCATTTTAAAATAGATTGTAATTAAAGGGATAGTAAATTTTAGTTTTAAAGGAAAAGATCAAATCAAATGTCCTTAATCAAATGGAATGATGTTAAAAACAGAATTCTAACTTCTACATCGCTATAAAAATATACTTTAAACGATTAATACAGTAATGAAGAAAATGTGAAATACATGAGATGTGGGATTCATGACAATTATTTTTTAAAGTAACTTATTTGATACGCATAGATCTATATAAATATAACATTCATATGTCATTGATTTAATTATAATTATATAATAATAATTAATCTAATTTGCACACTAGTATTCAGTATATTCTGCTTATCATGACCATTTTTGGCACACAAGTGTGCAAAAAAATTCGGTGCAGACTTGTATTTCTGTAGAAATTTAGAAAACCACTACAAACTTCCACAATCTAAATTGGAATTGAATTCATGAATTACTTAACTGAAAACCAGAATTGTAAACATTCAATCCCAAGTCTAATTGGTAATATTGATCTGGTTTATAGTTCCATACACAAAGCATAATTCGACAAAAATTTACGATTTAAAACGATTCCGATTCACTACATTTATTGGCTTAGGAGGAAATTAAACCTATGTGTTATTAAAGGCGCAGACTATTATTGAGATAATTTATTTATTTTTGAAAGGAGAATACCAAGATATTCCTTTCAATTAACTTTCAATATTTAAAACAGTTTTGAATTCCTCATAATTCTATCTGTTAATTTGTCCAATATTTTTCGTTTAGGTTGATGATCTCGTCTAACTTAAAAATGTTCATATTTCTGATATATTTTTAACAAAAGTATAAGGAAAATTTAATGCATATTATTGGTTTCCTTATGACTAATGTAAAAGTTAAAGCCTTTGCCTAAAATTGTCCTGAATAATTGAATCCGAAGAATTGTCAAGAACTTCAAAATTTATTAAACTTTGAAAGATTATATATAATCCTTATCATGTCAAAAATAAAAACTTAAGTAAAATGTATGATGCAAAAATTTGTGGATGATTGAAGAAAGGTTTGACAAATCTGGATTAAACAATAAGACGTTTATTAATTTATCAAATTTTTAACAATTCTAAAAGCACAAGAATACCGAATATTTGAAGAAAGTTTCTATTTCAAATCTATATTTCATTCTGAAATTTTAAGTTTCATAATACAGTGGTGACAGTAACGGCATTTGGAATGTATTTGAATCACATAGCAAGTGAAGTTAAGAATTTCATTTTATAGCAAGATTCTCATACATTTCTTTTGAACGCTGTGACTTGGTGAAAAGTTGTTAGCTGCTTTTTGTAAAAGAAAAATTCTTATAAAGACGTTTCTGATTTTATAAGTCAAATTGTAACGCATCAGATTATGGCTTACCGTATTGAATTATTGCTGTTCATAAGGCTCGAGATAACGTTACTATGTTCAGAATATGGAACCATTAGGTTCTGGATGATCAAATAAAATACGGCACAGGATGTCTCACTTGGCTACAATCACGAACAGCAAAGAAATCTTACATGTTATCTGCTGGACGTTTATGGATAGCAGAAACACACCACTAGCAGTGAATCATAAAATGAAATAGTTTATAAGACAACAAGTGTCTGTTCTCCAAGCAAAATTGTCAACAGAACAGCTACACAGTAATCTTTGACACTACATCAAATCAATGTTGCTGATCATGTGTATGATCGATCATGTTATTATAATATTGGTTGCTTACAGCATCAGTATAGTCTTATCTGTATATATGGGATAAAAAAAATTCTGGGATGCATTCATCGTCGTCATATTAGTCCATCATCTGGAGGGATATAATGCAGTAGTATTAGATACATGTCTCAGTGCAATGCTATTTATTTGCAATGATGACACTTCGAACAGTAGCTGTTATATGTTTATCGGGCTCATGGTTTTACCTTTTTAAAACTGCAGTTTACATTCAGTTTTTACGACAATATACAACCACATGCTAGTGTTGAACTTATTTTCCTAAGTTTGCTCTTTCCCCTGGCATATTCTTCAGCTCTGGCAGGCATATTCTTCAGATTTCCATTAAAAACATCTGGTCAGTGTTTGTTATGCGTTTGGTTCGTCACCACACCCTACTGCATGAGCAGCTATACTTGTATATGTCATTCAATATCCAATTCAGTGCTCAGACGTATAAGTGTTGTAATTGCAGAGTTATTCTGAACATGACTTCTCACGCGCTATATTTTAAGATACTTTGACAATTTAATAGCTAGTTGTTCCTAATGTAATGAATGCATTTGTCTAAAAGTTACTTTCATCTTATTTGCATTTCTTCTTTATATAGTAATTTTTAGTGCTAATATACATATATATATAATCTTTTCCTTAAAACATATTTCAATCATTGGGTACTAGTTCATATGTTATGATTAGTAAAGAAATGTAATAAAATGTATATTTTTTATCCGAACTTTAGATAACCACCTACATTCTGAGATACAAAATATAGATTAATGGCTAATTAGACCTATTTTTCCTAATTTCTACACAACATATATATATATATATATATATATTATACATAACCCTTTACCGTTCTCTAAGCAAGTTGTGCAGCTTTACATTTCTGTATCTAGGACTACCATGTGATTTGAATAGTCACATATAAACATAATAAGGAAAAAGTGATTGTTATTCCAAGTGATGATCGCCTTAATTCAAGTGTGAAAATATCGAATCAAATAGATCTAATTTTATTCCATTTAAATTAGATCAGCGAAAGCCATGATCTAATTTCAATGCAAAACAGAATTCATCACTATTTGACAATTTGTTTTTGAATACACCTTGATAAAAATCGAAAGTATTTGTAGTTTATTTGGGAGATTTATTCGTTAAGTGCGTTTGAATTAGGCTAATATTAAATCATGTCATACCAACGAATCACGTCTCTCAAAAGCTATTTTTAACTTCATAAATTGATGAAAATAGCTCGAAATCGCTTACGATAAAGGTGACCTCTTCTCACACACCTGGTATTAAAAAAAGTAATCATGTGAATAACTTCCTTACTCAACATAGGAATCTGGAATTTGAGGAAGTTAAAATCAAGCGAAGTGAAGAGGGGTTAGACATGCTGCGGTGAGTACACCTGGAGGGCTAAAAACCATTCGACACATGGTTCTACTTTCTCTCATCGACCTCGTGACCCAGAATAAAAAAAAAAATTATCGAGTTCGTCAGCTTTCATTGTAGAAAACACTTTCTTTTTCCTCGTTATAAAGTTCGAAATGGAACGTTTAATCGAAAAAAATCTTCAATCTTGATTTTGTTTATTCGTTTTACTTTGTAGTAATGATAAACATTATAAAAAAAATCGAGATACAATTAAAACTATTTTAATTGTTAAAACTACGAAATGACTTTCGCCAAGCATCGTCACATGCTTAATGTCACGTTTGTTTTGAACTAAAGTGAATTAGAAGCAGACTCTGGTTATTCAATCTCGAAATATACGAATTTCTTTTTCACTCAGAGAGAGAGAGAGAGCTCTCGAACTTTTATAAATCATTTTTAACACATTAGTAGATATTTAGTGTAAGCATCATGAATAATTTAATTTCTTGACATCAGTGAAAATTAACATGTTCTAAATTCTTTCTCACAATTGCAAGTGTTCGTGCATGTGCGTTAAATTGTTTGCTTTGTTGTAAAAATAAAAATTCTATACGATTTCATTTCTTAAGATTCCTTTAAATGTGTTAATTTTGTAAATATCATTGAATATTATTTCCTTAAATATTATGATCCAGGATTTTTTTTCCACTAAATATGCTGGTGGACACACAGAAAAAGGACCTTTTTTTAAAAAGTATGACATTTGTTGAATGTATATATCATAACAAATGAATTTGTAATATTTACGAGATGCAATTAAAATACAAAATAAATATTTATACTGATGTCAATGCTTTCGCTTATAACAGTTCTATTTCCAAATAAAAAAAAATTAAAAATAAAAAAAATCTTATTTTTTTGCCCATTTCTAAATTTTTTATAAATTACTCTAGATAGAATAAATACAAAAAAAGAAAACGTAATTCGCATTTTTTTTTTTGTTTATTACCTACAAAAGTCATTTTAATTGTACCAAAAATATTTTAAAGAAATTTTAGCAATATTTGATTTGACTAATGGTTACTTTTCAATTGATTACAAATAATTATTAGCATGTACATGAAAAAGTTTCTAAAAAATATGTTTATGTTTAATCAATAATTAAAAAAATTACTTTAAGTACTAGTTTTCAAATCAATTTTTTCTAGATGTAGTTGATAGATGGCGCCACGTAAAATAGTTAAATCTGAACGAATACACACATTAATTTTCTGGTATAAAGAATGAAACTCACATATAAAAAATTTGAAGTTGAAAATGTATTGATTAAGAAAATATTTTTATCTGTTGTATCCTTTTAATAGGGAAATTTCATTTTTCATATAATTTAAACAAATTTCAATTATTCTTAAGTATTTGGGCTGGTATGTAACACTACCGTAATTATATTAATGCTTACTATTTTTATTTTTAACGTGAAATAAAAAGTAAGAAAAATAAGCTTTACCACTGTGTAAAAAAAAAAAAAAAAAAAAATCTTGAATGACAGTTAAGTTAGAGGATAATTTACCGCAGAAAATAATAAATTTAGATATTTAAAAAATAAATATATATATATATATATATATATATATATATATATATATATATATATTAAAAAAAATTCACTGCATTAAAAGTTGGATTTCAGCACAAATATAAAAAAAAATTAAATGTTTTGGAGATTTATTAAGGATGAACGAAAAAAAAAAAAAAAAATAGAAACCCACAAGTATTGAGATCTAAGAAAAGATGATAGTAATCTGCAAAGAACAAATTGATTTGACATAAAATTAATAGGAATTATTAATTACGCGAAAGACAGCCAACAGAAAATAATAATGAAACATTTTAAAAGCGATATATGGTCACTTACACTCATGATGACGGCGAAAATATATAATTTTTTTTTCTGTCATACGTAATTAATTTACATAAATTTTTAAATGTTGTTACTTTTTCCAATCAAAAGAAATTCCTTTTAATCAAAATATTTATAAAATTACTCTTGATATGTAATTTTCTCCATTAAATGATTGTTATATTTTAAAATTAAAAGGTCAGGATTTTATTTGGAGCATACCTTGCAAAAAAAAAATACCTTGAGTTTTAATTAAAATATTGTTCCTTTTAATTAATATGTAATATGAAAATGTTGATCATCAAGATGTTTAATTTTTATACAAGCTTAAGTTCAATATTTCAATATAATTTTTATTTTAAGCATGGAATGATATCTCAGGAACTACTAAATATGACCTGACCTTGTCACATTTCGAGTAACACCGAGAAAGTAAGGCATTAAAAGTATTTCAAAGGCTTTGATTTGTTACTTGCTCAATACTCATTTTTTATAATAGGGCTAATTAGATTAATACTCAGTTTAAAGTATTTCAAGCCACTATAAACATTCAAACCTGAGGCGGGATTTGAATCTACGAACTATCGAATCGAAGTTCAGATTATTCTACCAGCTTGGCTATCCTTTGTAGATTTACGATGTTTAATAGTTTTTAATAGCATTCATGGATAATTTGCATTTTCATTTGAAAATAAACGTTTGAGTACATAGTGTCCTAAATTAAAGCGAAACGGCAAATAACACACTATGCTATGTACTTTTATCAATTCATTTATATCTTTGCAAATTTTAGCACAAAATTTTGAAGGAAAAATAAAAGAAAATTTTTCATTGGATAAAAGAAATTTTCTTTGACGCTTATCTTACGTTATTCAAACTCAATGTGATAAATTTTGACGTTGAGTAAAATCATGTGATACATTTTACGTTAAAATTCATATACCTAAAACAAAGCTGCTATATTTCTAAATAAATATAGCAAAATAATTCAATCGTATTTGGTAAATTAATTTGAAAAAAAAAATTAAGTGGCTTGTTCAGCCATTTTAAAAAACTGTCATCTATATCCCTAAATTTGTATTCTTCAAGAAAGAAAATGGAAATCCTTGAAGGCTGAGCTGCAAAAAGATAATTCATAATTAAAATAAATTTTCACATACAATTGTCAAAGCGGGCTCTTGGACTGACCACGAAGACTGACTCTGTACTTTTGCACAGTAGTATATCATGTATTATTGACAGCAGCCAGGAAAAATATCAATTTTATTTTTCATAATACTTTTTTGGAATACCGCAATTTTGTATAAAAATATTTTCACCGTTAAAAATAAAATTATTATATATACAAAGTTTGACCGAATTGTTCCAATAATCAAAATCAATATCCAATTAGTCGTTATAATCCTGATAATAAAAATACAGAACATCACTCAATTTGTCAATAGGAATACTTGTAAAAAGGTCTTTGAAATCAAATGAATTAATATTATGAATAAAATTGTTTGACAGAAAGGGCAAAACTTTTCTATTATTATCAATTATCCAAGTAGCTTTATATTTAATTTGTTCAAGAATTATATAAAGAAATTTGGCAAAGATCAAACCTGGTTTATTCATATAAGAATTATTACCGCAAGTAATGAATCTGAATATAATAGGAAACTTATGAAATTTAGGTATGACTGTTAAATAAGGAAAATGTATTTTATAGTTATTTATATCAAGAAGTTAATAAAAACTTAAAATCAATATCCAATTAGTCGATATAATTATTATTTATTGTTTAATATTGTATTTGCTCTTTCTAAACATTGCATTTATAGTGTATATATATATATATATATATATATATATATATATATATAATTAATTGAAAAATAATGAAGTTATCTCTTAATTTTGATTATAGCCTCTTTGTTCCTAATTTTATTCAATAAAATATACTTAAGTTGTTGCAACAATTTTTTATTGTAGTTTATTTCTAAAAATAATTGATAAACTTTGTTTGGCATATTAAAAATATTTTCAGCGAATTTTCGTATGAAATAATTTTATTAATTTGCAATCCTTTTTGAAATTTAAAAATGGATGTATTAATGCAGATTCTTGAAATTCAAAATTTTTTTAGTTTTTAAAACTAAATTAAAATAAAGAAAGCATTAGTAGATCAAGAATTTGTTTGTTTTTTCAATTTCTTCATCGCCTTTTTTATTACTGTGTACATTGTGACAGACATTAGTATTTTCCAAATTTATTTTCATCAGTAGACATGTTCCTCTCAACGATTTCATCTTTAACTCTTTGAGCACTAAAATTCTTATGCATGATTATGCATAAATAATTAAATGAATTTCCTATGCGAAAAGTTTAAAGAGTTTTAAAAATATTGATTAATTTTTAGCAGCTTTTATCTAAACCGGAGAAGTTCATCTCCAGCTACGCATAGGTCTACTGGGCGTAATCTGTAAAGTATTTTGCATATGAGAACTGATTAATCGGGTTGAGGTGATTTCAAACTACTGCAGAGATCCACACCCAAAAAAAGGAGACACACTTATGAATTATTTAACTGGAAAACAGCGCAGAATTGTTAAGATAGTGAAATTCTTGAAGAAAATCAAAATTTCCTTGAAACATTTTCAAAAACTAAACTCTTACAAAGAGAAATCAATGCTGAAAAAACGACAGTTGATTGTTTTTGAAAAATAGTCAAAAGTACAACATTTAAAAATGTATTGAAAAGAAAGTATTTATTTTGGAAAAAAGATCCATTTTTTCATCTTCTCAATTGATAAAAAAATATTATCATGATAATTTCAAATTTAACATCTGTACTTAAAAAAGTTAATATGAATCCTAAATTTTTTTTAACATTTTAAAAATTAGAGATTTAATAATCTGTACCCAATTTTCCATAATTTGAATATTTAATATCCCCCCTCCTGTTATAAAAGTTACTTTTTAGACTGAAACATGAAGTAAGAGGAAAGTGGTAAATACTATAAATCTTTAATAATATATTGCAATATTTAAATAAAGTAACCTTAGTTAAATATGTGTCTATGAGCCCAACATTTACATTGATCCTCTGCATTTAATGATAACTGAAGGATTAATTCAAACTTTGATCCAGCATATACTATATTTTGAAATAAATATTTTCTAGCAAATTCTATAGTTCATGAGCTCGAATTCCACCTTGGACATAGACGCCGCTATAGATATAGATGCTTATTATGATTTATAAACGATTTTAAAATTTAGCCACCTGTCTTATTCGTAAATGGTGGTTGGGGTTTCGTCGTTTAATGGTCATTTTTGCACACGAAGACTATTTAGGCCAGAGTCTACTGTTTAAAGTGGATTCCAATTCGAAGGTTGGATTTGAATCCACGAATTGTTGAGCCGATGGTTAAAAGTCCTAACAGTCACAATTGTTCGGACTCTTAACCATCGCTACCAGCTCGTCCCCTCAAAAAACGACTGTTGAGCAATAAGTAAAAACATACCAGGTAAATTCTAAAAATCAATTTTTGTGTACTCGTATCTTGACTGTTAACTCAAACAAGAATAATCAAGTATAAGAGTTTCTTCAGAATATTACTGAAAATTCATCCAAAATTCAATCCAAATTATTAAAAAAATGTCATGAGCAATCCAGATACTCCACAGGAATTCCTTTTAATCTACTACCTTGAAATCAAAAAATGAAATGATGTAAATTACTCCATATATTTTTAAAAACATATTAAAATGAACATTTTTGACATTAGTTTTTTTTTCAAGCCATGAAATATAAAATATTTCTAAACTTTAGAAAATAGGTGGTATATAGATTTTAATGAAACTTATCAATCAATTCTTTCGTCATATCAAAACTTTTAATAAAGTGCTAAGAATTTGGCAATTATAAAATACTATGCACAGATAATTCTTTTGATTTAAATCATTTTCAATCAAGAATTTTGTAAGATTCCGGAAATTTAAGAACATATCTGTTTGTCGCTCAACGTTCACTGTTTGCACGCAACGGCCAATTAGATTGAGACCTACGGCTTAAAGTGGATTTCGAATTACTGCAAATATCCAAAGTGAGATTCAAAGCCAGGTACTGCTTAGGTGAAGGCGCTAACTACTCAGCTCGGCATTGAGAACATTTCAATCATTAGTTTTATATAAAAGGTTCCCTGGATTCCTAACATTTAAATTTCAAATTTCCTTTTATATATATATATATATATATAAATCTTACAAATTCAAACGTCTCTACCTAAACGGTGTAAGCTTAATTTTCTCTATAAGGAAAATAAAATAAATCTGTGTTAAATTTAAATTGAACAAATAGAATTTAAAAATTAGGTAGGACAACTATTCTTAAACTTTAAATTAAAAAGTACTTTATTTTTAAACTGATTTTCAAAAATTGTAGCAGTATTAGTATATAAAACAAATAGAAGAGTGATACGTATAATACTAGTCTCCATTTAATCTTACACTTTTGTATCAATGTATCCTATCTGTAAGCAAAAACTTAAGTTCAGGATTTGAACAGTTTTCTCTCTGTCTATATTGAATACTCATGTTTATTAATGTTGCAAATTGGGTGCATATAACCATTTGGCTTACGAACAGGAAAAATAAACTTACGTGCAATAAAGCAATGTTCATGTTAATATCAATCAGATTTCTCGGTATTGGTATATTATACCAAATAATGTGTTCGACTTGTAACAAATCCTTAGAGTCAGTGAATCAGTAACAATTAGTTTTCTTTCCTAGCGTTTCCATAGCTTCCGGTACAATCAACTTCAGTTAATTTCTCCATTATAATATGGGTATTTTTAAGTAGAAATTAAAATATACTATTAAGATATTAAAATTTTATTTCATAACTTTTTTTAAACATTAGTTCGTATTTTAAATGCAAGCTTTTATTAATTTCTTAGATGACTTTTTAATTAAATATTTTAATTCAATTTTAACTTTCATTTGATAAAATGAAAATTTTCCCTCTTCATCCTCATAATTCTTACAAAGAATTAAAATAGTTTGAGAATTTCGCAGACCGAAAGTTTAAGCTAAATCCAAATTCCGATAAAAATGTAAAGTTGAAGTAGTGTAAATACTAAACTGTGGATTAGTTTGTCACTTTACGCCCACTTTTTTTTTTAGCGAGTGAGTTAATTAGAATAGAACCCATGGCTTAAAGTGGATTCAGGGTTATTGCAAAAACCTTTATTCATGGTGGAAATCGAACCTATGAACTACTGAACTGAAAGCCAGAGCTCTAAATTTTTCAGCCACAAGCTAAGTTTCTTTTCTTTGTTTGTCATTCAACAGACATTTTTGCAATGTGAGAACTAATTATATCGTTAAAAGTAGTTTCCGATAGAAGGCAGAAATTGAACCTACGAGCTGTTTAATAGAAGCTCTGGCTTGCGGTTAAACAGAGAACTACGTTTTGAAATGTGGATTCCGAACTATCCAGACACAAGGTGAGATTCGAACTCACAAACTGTTGAACCGTAGAAAACAATGCTAACTGTTCGGCTATTAACTCGGCGTATCCAGAATTAAGAGTTGTAGTTTAAAGGGTATTTAAATAAAATATAAGTGAAACCAACAAAAATAAATTGAATGATAAAAGAGAAATCTCTGAGCATTTATCTTTAGTTCAAGTCAATAGTAAGGTATAAAATTTTTCCATCATACAATATTTTTAGACAAAACGGATCAAAATTGGTTAATCCGTACTTAATATAGGAAATATCAAATACAACGAAATAAGTATGTTAATGACTAAACTGTATTTTAACTAGAAGATATATATATAATTGACTATGAATTTCAAAAGGTATCATGAATATTGAATATGGGAATAAAAGTATATCAAAATCAGGATATATATAATGAATAAAATGAATATATAAGAAGTGTATAGGAAAATGATTGATAGAATATATTCCAAAAATATTCTGAAATTAAAACTATTTGACTAATAAAATTTTGGATTTCATTGTCCATTGATTGGAAAAATGTTAAAGATTATAATTTGGTTGGCATTTTTCATTTTGTAAGCTAAAAGTAAAAATGAAAACAATATAAATTTTAGAATTAATAGAAAGTACAAATATAGTCACCAAAAATGAACTTGTATTGATAATTTATTTCATAAACCATTAATTTCTTATAAATCTCATGATATTGATCCCTGTAAGGACAATAATCTTCCTATCAAAACAAAGGATATATTGCATCAAGGGAGGTAATCATTATATTTCAGTGTCAAGAGCAAATCAAGAGAAAAATTCCTTGGGGGGGGGTCGAAGATTTACAGAATTGAAAATCTGTACATAAAGTAGAGAAAGACATGAAATGTGGAATGATATATGTAAAAGTAGCTATTTTGTTGTCCAGAGGTTGACAATGGACGGATGTGAAAATGTTGCATAAGCGATTGAAATTCAGAAATAACTTGTTTTACGACCACATGCATAATGAAGATATCGATGATTCCCTCCCTTGCTTTGAAAAATAGTTATAATTTAGTAAGCCTATTCATAACTAAAACAAAACTATTAACATGCAATAAAAAGAATCTGATAAAGTATTAAAATCTTTCAAATTATGAGCCAAACATTGAAAGATTATTCTGTTTGATGTATCATAAAGATATGAACAATATATAAAATTAAAGGAGAGAAACTGTTCAATGCATTCTGATCTTTAATATAAATTTAGAATCTTACAATAAATTGTACGAAACTGAATAACATTTCCAGTATAACTGTTCAGCCAAAGAGCTTTTACATAGCTGCATAAAATTATTTAAATTTGCTACATGAAGGCTATTTAAACCATTTCCTACAAATTAAAGTGGATTGTAAGACTCTAAACATCCGAATCCGAGGTAGGATTCGAGCTCAGGAAATGATGAAACCAAAACCAGAGTGCTACTTATTCAGCTGGGCAATTATTGAAATGTTTGTAGCAAAGGTATTGAGAAATACAGTCTAAGGATTCAATGATGTATCAGAGATAATACTTAAAGTGATGCTTCATAGATTGTATGTTAAGGTATTAGAAATGATTCATTAATTATTGTGGAGCTTAAGTAGTCTTATAGTAATCTTAAAATTGCATTGAACCTTAATAAGTTTGAGTGTATGATTTATTAAAAGAACTATTAGCATCATTTTGAAAATCGATTCACTTTCACTAAGTGAGAAGAAATAAAAAAATTAGCAATTATACAGTAATGAATATTTCTGTAATTAATTCACTTTTCCAGAGATTGTTTTTAATATCTTATGAGCTATTCAAGTTTCCATTTTGCAACTATCATATTTTTTAGAGAGATGAAAGAAAATATATATTTCACATATAAAATACATTTCTCAAGTTTAGAAATATCAAAAGTAGTAAATAGACAACTGAAAAATATTTGAGGTCAATAGTATTGAATGAAAGTACTGTCAACAGAAACTCCTCACGATAGTTGCTACAATAGGAACACCATTCAATAACAGAGCACAAATGTTCCAAGGATATAAAAATAAACTCAATAAATAAAAAGAATTTTAGTTTATATATTTTTTGTATTGATTGTACCCTAGAATGATCCATAAAAAACATCATTTATCTTTTGAATTTCATCAATTTGATTTTAGTTTTTAAAGGGTAAAAATATTAGTCAGAAAATACAAAGTAAACTGATTTCTTTTCCTTTCAAATTTCATTTTATTACAAACTAATTGAGTATCCGCTTCGTTGTGTTTTATTTAAATCATTTTATAACTGGTTTAATAGATAAGTAGTCAGCTGAATTACTGCTGTTAGGTTTTACCAGGAAAGTTATTTGGTAAATAATTTAGATTTGTTTTAGATTTTGAAAGGCTACAATTTAGTATGAAATCTTAGATTATAAAATAATTTAGCAGCCTAAAATGCTATTTTGCATTCCAAAGTGCTCAAGTATGGATTAGCAAGGAACAAATCGAATAATGTATTGCACGCTTGAAAAAATTCCCTTTAAAATTATTAAATATTGAAGTTGGGATACCTTTTATCCGCATTTGTAAGAGAAAAACATTTTACATATCAAAATTCTCACCAAGCACTTGCAATAAATTTCTCCACGCTTTCTTTGTAATTCTTTCTTTTAAGGATTCATACGATATCGAGTAGCATAAATGCTTTTCATCAGTACGCATGGCCACCAGTTTCATTTGCACGGTCAGTATATATACACTAAGGAATTTAAAAGAAAAAGAGCAAAATGTCTTCCAAATGAATACCGTATACTTGCTGAACATTATTCTAACAAGAATGGACACAACTTTTCGGTAGATCCAATATTAAACTACAATAATTCAATAGGCACTACGTTTATTGAACGATATTAAATTGAATGAAAAAAACTAATATTCTAATAAAAAAGAATCTCCATCTGAAAACCATGTGAAGCCTTAAAAAATGCTGATTCTTTTCATCAGAATAATAAGGACTCGGCAATAATCTTGAAGTACATTATAATCTAAAAAATTCCAAATTGATCAAGTTCTTCATATTCATTTTCTTTTTTTACAACTTCTCTCTTATATGGGAATATAACAGCAGTTTTAATTGCTGATATTGGCAATGTTTTACTTAATATCTATAATTTTCTAATTTCTTTTATAAATCTCAGTAAAGTAATTTTGAAGAGTACTTAAGCAGCCCTATTGTTAATTCTGGAAAACAATGTATAAATAATGGAACGTTGCGGTATTTTTTCTTATATTTTAATCGTTTCTTTAATCTCGACAAAATAGGTATTTCCTTTATTAAACTGAGGTACGATGAAGACAAAGAGAATTATTCCTCATGGTATGAGTCAGCAATTTGGAGAAAACAAACTGAAAAAAATCATAGCCCTAAAATTTATTCCACGATTTCTAGCTATATTCCATTTAATCTCATAGATTTTGATAGATTTGCATTCTAAAATTTTTTAGAGATATACTGCTTACTTTAATATTAATTTGTTAAACTAATCTGCAATAAATTGAATGCATGAAATCCGAGGAACAAATTAAAAATTTATTTGAAACTGTGTTCAAAACACAGATTTAACAGATGAACAAAA
Source organism: Latrodectus geometricus (assembly GCA_026290005.1). Classification (NCBI taxonomy): domain Eukaryota; kingdom Metazoa; phylum Arthropoda; class Arachnida; order Araneae; family Theridiidae; genus Latrodectus; species Latrodectus geometricus. The sequence goes on from JAPDSC010164295.1 coordinate 1,109,784, forward strand.
CTCCTTTAATCCAAGATAAATAACTGTTTCCGTATGTGGAGGACTATAATTTCATGAAGAAAGAAAAAATTTATAACATTGCTCTAATCAAATTAATCACAAAACATTTTGCTAACAGGAATTTGTTCACACAGAATAGTTTTTAAAGTGCAATCTAAATTTCTGGAAGGACAATAGAAGTAAAATAATATTAATAGCGAACTTGTGTTAAGATAACGGTTGTCAGAAACTACAAATCAAATGCAACGCCCACCGTGGTAAGAAATATAAAAATAGAAAACCAAAAAGCAGCCGTTGCCTTCCGAGCTCTTACATTCCCGAAGCTTTAAAATTATCGATAAAATGAACATTTGTAAAACACATCGTAAACTATCCAAATAATAATTGTCAGTAATTCAGTCTCATGGTCTTTCAACAGTTATTTTTTTGCACAAGACTAAATAGATTGAAAACTACAGTTTCAAATAGATTTCAGACCAGTATAAAACATCCACTTCCGAAATGCGAGTTGAATTCAAGAACTGGATCGAAGATCAGAACACGTCAACCATGCAATTGTTAGTTCGGCTGCTTTTTTTACTTGATTAACTCTAATATTAGATACCATCCTATGCTAGACAGCATGGATTTTAATATCATTTGCATAATCATTAAGAACTGATATTATGACTTACTTGCGAGGGATTTGGGCATGGTTGGGACGCAAAACATGGCGTGGAGACTCCTCTTCTCGGCAATCCCTGAAATGGCCATGCACCCTCCGAAGAAGGTCACTTGGTAGATGTAAGTGAAAAGGACAGCCGTTGCCGTGTAAATGCAGAAGATGCGGACAGAAGGAAAGGGTGTAATCGCCCCAATCCAGAAACTGATAAAATTCGTCAAGGATGTGATAGTAACGGACACTGCAGCTTCAGCATAGGTCTCACCAAGTCGATCCATCACACTTAACTTGGGATCCGTCCGTCGCCAGGAGGCCAACAAGACGAAGGAATCGTCCATTCCAATGCCTGCAACATGTATTCAAATTATGAAATGTTTAATCAAATATTTTAAAAAGTTTCTCAAGATAAAAATTTAATTTTCCCAGATTTATTTTTATTGTATGTACATGTTATATTTCAGTGTGCTCGAAATGTATTAAAGAATTAACCCAACATACTTTATTTTTATATGTATAAAGTCATTTCTTCATAAAAATGTTTTAATGATAATAATTCAGCTCAAACTGGATTGGTTAGCCTATCACTCAACGGTAATTTTTTCCCCTTAAGGGATAACTAATCTGGAAAATAGAGTTTAAAGTGGTTTCCGAACTACAATAAACAACCAATCCTGAAGTAAAATTTGAACCTTCCAGTTACTGAACCGAAGTCTGGAGCACTAACTATTCTGTTGCCATATAGTTTGTGCTGAATACAAGGACTATTATGACATTCATTCATTCAAATTTGTTGTATGTATGCACAGTATAATTTGTTCACCATTTTTTAGAAAACTTGCAATTCTGTTTCCTTTTTAAAATTATCAGTTCCTCTAATTCCTTTCCGTGGCAAACATTCCTCCAAATCAACATGTGGTAAAATTTAAAACCTTCTGCATTTTAAATTAAAAAAATATTTTGGACATTCTGTTTGCAATAAGACTCAGAAAACTAAAACTTATGGCTTAAAATAAGAGAATAATTATCAGATATCGAGCCAATTTTGAATGTATAAATCTGAAATATTTTTTTTTAATATTTTAGCATACAAATAATTTTTCAAAAAATTTACCTGAAAAATAAACTATAATTCTCTTTGGTGATTTAAATAAAAAGTAACTCCCAAAATAGGGTCAAAAAATTTTCGATAAATATGCAAACCCAAATGTCTAAGATAAAATTCAAATTTTTTTTTTAATTTTACTTTAACCAAATAAATTTTTGTTTACCAATATTTCATAAAAAAATTCTTTCAATTTTTTCATTAGATAAATTTTAAGATCATAAAAAATAAAAATTTTATAAATCATGAACTAAATTCAATTTTTTTTATAGTTTGCCATTTAACATAATGATACCGTTTAGTAACATTCAGTAAAGAAACTTTTCGATAAAAATTTCATATTATCTGGCATAGATATTTTAAAAAAATTAAAATCTCTTTTGCAATATATGTATTTTTTAAAATTCTTTTAAAGGTTTTTAAGGTTACTAATAAAGAATTTCTATAAACTCCCATGCAAATTTATAATATGCTGACTCAGTACATTTAACTTCATCTCCAGCCATAGTTTATGGATCTGTTAGATCTTACGTTGAAATCCATTCAATCATCTCAGGTATCTATTGATAAAGTTTCCCAATTTGAGAATAACCGAATTCATCTTGCACAAAATATGTAATTTAAAAATAGTTTTAATGAGCGATTTTTGAATGAATAAAATGAATCATTTAAAAAAAATTAAAATTTCGTGCTATATATTTAGATTTAAAATCAGCAAATATATTTTGCTTCTATGGTGTTGCTTCTTTGTTTGTTTTCTATGGTCACTTTTTAGCATTCGGAAGCTAATTCTATAGGATCGGTAATTTGTTTCTCAATGTTTATTTCTTCCACAAGAAGATTCGGTTTGTTTGAAGTTGGTTACTAAAAATTTTGTCATTTCTTACACACAAGGGCTAATTAGGCTAGGACATATAATTTAATTGCTGAACAAAGGGCAATTCGAAGGTGGGATTTGAACCCACGAACTGTTGAACTGAAAGCCAGAACAGAGTCATTCGACTGCCAAATTCGGCTTTTCAGTAGAAGGCTAATTGCCTTTAATCTGCTGATCAGTGTTAAATTTAAAGAGGATTTCGAACCACTACAAACATATGAATTTGAGGTGGGAATCGAACCATCAAATCCCGAGGATCAAAGCGTTAAAAATTTTGTTGTCAGTCCGGCAATCCAACAGAAACCTACGATTTACCATGGATTATATACATCTTTAAATATTCACATCAAAGTTTAGAGCGAACGTATGAACTTTTATAATATGCAAAATTGTTTTTATTTTTCATTTTATTCATTAACCACTTGCGCTGGAAAGACGTACCACGCACGTCGTAATGCTTTTGTCACAGAATCGTCAATGACGTGGTATGTACGTCATCATTATATACATATGTAATGATATTCTATATAATAACGAGTTATTCTGGACTGTTCCGTCGATGAATTCTTTGCAGCGCAAGTGGTTAATACTGTGATGGGTCATTTTCTTAACTTTATTAAGTAGCAATTTTTTATTTTTTTATGGATAAAAATTTCTTTCTTTACAAAAAGGAAAATATTTTAAATACCTGAACATTGTACACATAATTTAATTAAAAACATGCATTTATATTGGTTTTATAAAATATTATAATTTTTAAATTCTTCTTTGATAAAAGTCTTAATTTAAAATATATTTCTAATAGAAGCATCTATTACGATTAAAAGTGTGAAATCACATTACTCATTAATTTTTAACTGCCTATAAACTTAATGAATAGCAAAGCAAGATATTAATAAATTATCACATTTAATTATTTATATTATTTGCAATTCGAGAATTTTATAAGTCGAGAAACTTTTGAGCCCGAAGCAAAATATTTCAGCATATAAATGTATAGATACACTTTTGATTTATATGGTTACATATTTATACATATATGCTCGTGTATATTTACTATTTCTGTATTGATATTTATAACTTATTACAGTACATATATGTGGTTAAGCATACATTTATACGAGACTTACACTTTTAAATTAAAACTTTATCTTAGATTTTCAGCATTTTAGTTTAATAGAATAAAGCTTTGAAATATCAATTATATCACTGAAATTTAATCTCTCATTGGTTAAACTTTTCGTTAAAGTATAATAAAGCAAAAATAATAACCACGCTATAAAAATATATATAATAAAAACATTGGCTGCCGTGAAAAAGGCGGAAGTATGGTCAAAAAGAGGAGAAATTGCTTTAATGTAAACATGTTATGCTTTGGTAACCGTAGATACCACACAACTTTTAGGTCAATAGTCTTCGGTTGGTTCAACCACCCAAACAGAATTCCCAGTGAATTATTCACATGGATAATGTTTCACTCAAAAAGTTATATATTAATGGTTTTCTGGTTCAATATACTAAAGTAAACTAAAAATATTTTATTCATTGTATAATATATTTCCGGGTATAAAATGGAGTTCAATCAATTTTTAGAATAAAAGGTTCATTTATAAATTATTAAAAAAAACTAGGAAAATATTTCATACCTTAGAAACTTTTGATAATATAATTACTTGAAATTTAATACTATAAGAAAAAATCATTAATGAGAAATTTAAGTGGTATCAATATCTTTATTTTGATTGAAATTTTTATGGCTATTTAAATAAAATGTGATGTCCTGAATATTTAATCCAGGAATAGTTTTATTGAAAATGTTAGAAACGAATTTATTTTTGAATATCAAACATTTTTCTGCACAATTCCCTAGAAAGCAAAAGCATTTTTATGCATTAAAAATAAATCGATATATATATTTAAATTATAAAATTATCTTAACTTTATTTTAAAATTGTAAACAGAATTATCACGACCTAAATTTTTAGAATAAATTTTTTTTATCCAAAAATATTATACATGAAACATTCTTTGTTTGAAATCTTGATTAATTTTTGAAAAAGTATTTATTTAAGATTGTATGCTCACCGTAGAAAGTTACAACGTTGATATACATAGGAATTTTTTATTTTTATTGTGCGTACCTCAATACATCAAATTATTATTATTTAAACGCCTATGTATAGCAAACCACAGTCATTGAAAATAATCTACATAGAATTTATAGAAAGATACCAATTTCAAAGAAATACCACTAAATTAAAATAATCACAGAAATTAGTATTTAATGAATCAATATTATTTGCTTATATTTGTTATTTTGTACAATATATATATTACTAGCTGTACCCGCCCAGCGTTGCCCGTGCATTTAGAAAATGCAGATAAGTGAATAGCGCAGGAATAGTAGTGTAGGACATGTAGACTGTCTCTCTCTCTTCCCCCCCCCCACACACAACATTCCCCGTCGATAAAAAGGAACAATATATCCTAAATATTTTAAACGGAAAATTTTCCAAAAGATGGTCGCCAGAATTGTTTCTCAAAAGGAGCTGGTACAAACCCGGAATCAGCTATCGGCGAGCAGCGATCTCGAGAAGAAGTTTTATAAATAATTTTTTTAAAATTTTTCTAATTCAAAAATCGAAAATCGGGCTTCGAAGTCTGGTGGCCAGCCCCTTTGTGCTTCCGTGTAAAAAATTCCAGGTCCCTGCGTGCGACAGATTTGGCTGGAGAGCTCGGTCAGACAAATGGACAGACAGGCAGACAGACACATTACACGTGCTTTTATTATTATAGATCGTTTGTGCTAAAATGAATAATAATTAGAATTTCCTGAAGAATGTATTGAGTCAATAATATAGTATGAAAATGGGTACTTCTTCATTTCACCGGTGCAAGTTATAAAGTCGCCAAATGGCATTACTATGCGTAACAAAAAATCACAAAATTTCTGCTTTTTCCATCATTAACTTTCTGTTTTTTCCAAACATTTTAAATAAAAAAAAAATATTTTTACAAAATAAAATTTTCAATTAACATTAAATGAATTAAATTAATGGTACAATCCTAGGAGACAGGATTCAATTTGTCACCAAAGGTCCCATACCTTTGGTGACAAACGGGAAAAAAAAGCGTCCAGGCAGAACGAAATGGCAAAATAAGAATTCTAGAAATCGTTACGTTTATCGTATCTAGTGTATCAAAGTAGGATTACCAAGAATGACAAAATTTATAACCAACTAAAATTATTCATGCCAAGGACCTAAAGCACATTTTAACCTAAGATTCAAAACACTGATGACAATTTTTCGACATAATGCAAATGAATATCTAGATCCGTTGTAGAAAAAGTCCTTAATAGGTGAAAATGCGCTTTAGGTCCCCTACTTGGCGCCTTTTCAAAACCGCCGATGCCATGGCGAAAATTCTACGGCTATTTCAAAGTGAAACTTAATTAGCGACCAATGAAAAGACTAAAACAAAAGGATAATTAATGAGCATGAGTGAAAAAGCGCATCAAATTCGCGAGTTGGTGAAGTAGGGGAACTAAAGTGCAATTTAACCAACAAAAGAATATGGAATTAATTTTATAATACACACATACACAATCAGCCAGTTTAACAATATAAAATTCCAAACACGAAAAACAAAAAGCATCATACTTATAACTTAAAAGGGATAAAAAGAAATTATTGGCTGTATCCCAGTGTACGGTACGCTATTTTTATACAATTAATATAATTATAGAATATACAATTAATATCATTATATAATATAAAATTATATTATTTTATACAAATAATATAATTTTATACATTATTATATACAATTAATTATAATTGTATATATGATTACCGTTGTATATATGCGTACCGTATAAGGAGCGTACCGTTCACTGGGAATTAACCGAAATTATTAAAGGCGGAAAAAATTATAAGGGTAAGTAAAGTCCAAATTTTAAAATGCAAAATTAAGATTTCATCTTGATTATTATAAGTTATTCTCTAAAACATAAATAATAACATTTTATCACTCACTCATAATTTTGGCTTCATTTTTTTTTTATTCTTCCATAAAAGCTGATCCTCTACTTTGTAGGTGGAGTTTTTTCTTCCCCAGGTTTCTTTTCTCCTGGTTTTCCTCCTTTATCATCAGGCTGTCCGGGTTTTTTCTCACCAGGTTTCTCTTCAGGCTTTTTAGGATCCATTTCTTCTCCCACGGGAATTAAATACTCAAATGAAAATATGTGATGAATTTTTTGCTTTAAGTAAACTATGCAGTAACGCAGCTTATCAAATCAAAATTAGAATGTGAAATTCTGCAAATTGTCTCACTTCACTCGCGTATCATATCCACGTAGCACCTTCTCACGTGGATGTTCAAACCAGCCTTTACAGTTTTAAATAACTGTAACAATTTTTACTTCTGGAAACGTCTAGAAATTTCTGTAAAGTTTGGAATAGAGGGCGCTAGTTTCTCAGTTAATAGGAAAATGGTTCCTATCATAACTTACCGCTGTTGTACTTCTTACATGTTTATATTATTGCAGACTAATACAATAATATTCCATGTTTCAAAATTTATGTCGGATTTAATATTGATAGCAATCAAAACATAAATTTATATTCAATGAAACTTACTACGTTATAGATCAACTTCGATTCAAATTAAAGTTATTTCATATTGTAAGTGCGAATGATGAAAACTTTCCGAATTTCAGTAAAAGAAATCATTATAATCATAGAGGTTGCCTTTGACTAAATTTTTAGTCAAAAAGGGAATAGTTATCCGAATTCAGCGACATTAAATGAATGAAACTTTTATTTCTTTTTTTCCAGTTAATAACAATCATGTAAAAATAGGGGAAATGGCGGCATTTTTAAACAACCAAGCTAACAACATTCAAATTAGGAATATACTTTATGGTGCCTCTTTGATTCTCGCAAAGTTGTAATCGCGATTGATCGCCAAGCCGGGCAAACCCCAATCATATTCCGATAGCAACAGGGGAATTCATTGTCTGTGCCAACAAAAATCGCCAATAAAAACGATAGCCAAACAAAAATCGCCATGTTTGCCAAGGGGCCACCTTAAAGTATAGTTTTACCATAATTTGACATTGGTAACGAACAAATTTCAAATGGACAGACAGACAGACACATTACACTTGCTTTTATTATCTATCTATAACCCCGGAATCAGCTATTGGCGAGCAGCGATCTGGAGAAGAAGTTTTATAAATAATTTTTTTTTAAATTTTTCTAATTCAAAAATCGAAAATCGGGCTTCGAGGTCTGGTGGCCAGCCCCCTTGTGCTTCCGTGTAAAAAATTCCAGGTCCCTGCGTGCGATAGATTTGGCTGGAGAGCTCGGTGAGACGGACAGACACATTACACTTGCTTTTATTATTATAGATTACTAGCGAAAAATATATATATCCCATATATAATTAAATGCTTAAAATAGTATAAAAATTCTAAAGTCTACAATATTTTTAATATTTTTTTTTAAAAAAGATCTTCATTTATTTTCCAATTTTCATATTTACAAGAACTTCAAAATTCTTACAAAATTTTAATTTCAAAAATAGTATGATTACATTTCCTTGCGTGCGTGAAAAATAAAACTATATAAAAATTCGTAACAAATTTTCACTATTTTCGCGAGCTGAATTTTCCTTATTCTTTAGAATAATAAATCATCGCCTCTATTTCTAATGTCGTTGAAATAGTTTTTTGAATCATTAAAATAAAATCTATCTTAAATTTGGTATTTAGCAATATTATCACCTACCTAAACCAAACTGAAGAATCTAAGAAAAATGACAAACTATTCTTGAGGTTTTGAGTATTAGGAAAATCCTGGGTTCAAATCACGATTCGGTCAAAGGGTGTACTTTCTCTCATTTTCTTTTCTTTGTATAAATGGGTTGTGAAGGATTGCTTACCCTATAAACGCGTACCAATGGCATGTGTGAACTGAGGAAACCGGACTCCACACCAAATTACGGTTCAGTTGGAAAAGTGGAGCAGCGCACCCTATGCCTAGCTGGCACAAGACAGCAACTCTTCGGGAAATAAAATTTGTGCAAACATATTTCATAAGAAAAAAGTAATTTGTACAAATTTATAATAAAAATGAATATAAATATCAAAAATGATTGAATTAAAATATATTAAGCTAGTATAATAATAGAGATATAAAATTAGACATCACAAGGAAAAATGTCACAAGCCATTTTGCAGAGTAGGTTTTATTTTCGAATTCATTAAATGTTATTAATTTCCGCGTTCAAACAAGAAAGCTTCTAAGAAGAGAATCTATAGTTCAAAATGGAATCCAAATCATTGGGCAAACATTCAAGTCCAAGGTGAGAATCTAACCCTTGAGTTGTTAAATGAAAAGCCGGAATGCTAATCAGTCAGCCCGACTAATGCAGGATGAATGTTAGGTTACATAGTTTTGTTGTTCAATATCCAGACTCTGCACGTGACTAATCAGATGAGGATCTACAGATTGAATCAATTGAGAACCACTGAAAATACCTACATTCAAGATGGGAATCGAACTCTAGAACTGTTGAACCAAAGGCCAGAGCGCCATCCATTCAGATGCCAGATAAGCAATGTGTGGCCGTTACACACAAATTTTAGGATATATTTAACTTGTAAAGTTATCACATTTATTTCTTCATTTCATTATAATTTATTTTGTGTACAATTCTGAGGTATGTAATCTGAAAAAATTTTTAATCAGCTTTATTTTCAAATCAATAATGACAATAAGCGTACAGAAATTTTCTTATACAAGAATTTAGGTGCGGGGAGGGGGGAGAATTGTCAAATAGTTAAAATTTCATTTTTAAAAATTCAGTTGAAAAGCTAGATTTGTCATTTTGTGGTTTGAATTATCAGGATTTATTCGACAACTGCCTAAAATTTATTTTCAAACCTGAGTTGGAAACCGATTCCATGAATAAAGGGAGAGAAAAGGCAGAACTCACGTCTTTTTCTAAACTGAATCATTTTAATAGTGCATTACGATCAATTGAACTGTTCAAGCATCCAATGGAAACCAAAAGAAAATTCGCAAAGAACTTTGTATACCCTTCAGCTCATTGCTTCCTCAAATTTGCTTTTCATTGCAAAAAAATGTATTTCCCGTTAGAAAGGCCCTTGAACTTCTGTTCCTTGGGAGATACGGGCTGATACGCAAAATGGCTTAAATTTCCTTGTCTCGAGAAGGGTTTCTCTCGTCTGGCGTGCCGTGAGGATTAAGGTACCACAGAAAAGTTGGGAAGATTGCGTTGTAATCAAGCGTTACACATTCTGGAACGTTGCTTTAATTTCAGAAGTGATTTTTAGTACAGTTGCTTTTTATTATTTAAGATTCGTATGGATGGTTTGCTAAATACTATGTGATTTATGAATGAAAAAAGAAGAACTTCAAAGGTTGCAATTAAACATAAGTTTGTTCCGAAACAAGTTAATTGAAATCCACCACACATGCATAACTTAGCTTTATTTCTTTTAAAATTATTCTCTACTCGTATATTTGGAGTCATCTTTTTTGCTAAAATTCGAAATAGAAAAATCACGGATTTTATCCAAATACATTGAATTTGTTCGAATGATGTAAAGAGAATATTTTTTATTAAACTTTTTCGAACAAAGGTTCCCTTATAGAATAGGAGCCACTCTAGTGTTCGATAAATAGTGTAGCCAAGTTGTGTCCCAGCAGAATGGTTAGTTCTGGCCTTCGGTTTAATAGTTCATGCTTAGGAGTGTTCGGTTCAACAGTTCAATTAATACATCGAGCTTGGATGTTTTCGAATGTTAGGAATATATTTTAAACTGTGAATCCTTATTTAATAAACTCTTGTAAGCAAAAAAAAAAAAAAAAATGACTTGCATGACAAAAAAATTGAATGCAAACCAATAAAAAATGTTCAAAATCCGAAGATGATCGTACTGAAAAGGCCTGGCCGCGGTGGTCTGGTTACTTGGAGGGTCGTTCTCAATATCGGAAGGTAGTAAGTTCGAAAACCGGCTTAAGAGAAGATCCCTTTTGTTAGCTAAGAATGGATGGGATATGCTAAATAGGTTTGATCCCCATGCCTTCCGAGTAAAGTAATATATCCAGGCCTGGAAGGTCAAGTATTACGGGGTCATCTGTTTGATCCATGCTTTTAATTGAAGATTCTCATACGACTGCTTTCACCAACTGGTGGAGACCAACTCATTGTTAGGTGAGGGGAAGTGTACTGGTGCAAAAACACTGAAAAAGCTTAAGAAAGGTTATAAAATCACATGTGAAATTGATATATTAATATAAAAACTACTTAGAATAACGCTGAACGTGAGTAGTTAGTTTGGAAAAAAATTATAACTATTGGTCATAAATCAGAATGCATCATGGATCCCGTTCTGTTTTTGAGCGTTGGTTTGTCACTCTATAATTGTTTGCACCCGATTAAACAGGAACTTTGAAGTGGAACCACTACAAAGAGCCGAGGAGTGATTTGAACCCACGAAATGATAAACTGAATAATGGTTTTAAATTCCATCTAGTGGTGATTTGAATTGACATTTAAGAGAGTCCAAGATAATATATTAAATGTTAATTCAAATCATTATTTTTAAGGACAATGATTATAGATATTATTTGATAACTTTAAAGCGAGAACAAATGAATTCGATGCATAAATATCACCTACTGCACGCCATGCGACTAATATTTTAAGCAAAATCTTGAGCTATCAGAATTTTAGAACGAATTCCTTTTTTTCTTAACCTTCCTCATAACTATGCAATGTTGGGATGAATAGTTAGTTCTCTAGAAAGTTAATATAATGATGCAATGCGATGGTGCCATCTACAACTTGTACATAAGAATAAAATTTTTTATCGGGTTTTCCCCCATCAAACCGTATAGTAATATGCGATTAAAATCAGATGTAAAAATTTGACTTTTAAGTTTTAAAATATTAAGGTTTGATTCTAATGAACTCTGATTTTATTTAAATCTTAATAAATTCAGAAAATAACCTCAGAAACTTTTTGCATATTAAAACTTAAAAAAACTAGATATATATCACTTTATTAAACTAATTATTCTAAGATGGAAATAAGGACCTCATACATTCATTTAAAAATACTGTAAATAAAATCTCTCCAACAGAAGAGAAATATCAGTAAAAAATATAATAAATACGACTAATTACACCAGAACCCATGGGTTTTATTAGCATAATTGGTTCAATATAAAACAAATGAAGTTTTTATTTTTCACACACATTAATAATATAAATTCATTAAGTGTTTGATAGTGAGCAAATTACAACTCATTTAATTGAGAATTTGCAATAGCACTAATACAAAGTGCATTTAGAGTTGAGAACACGCTCCAATTTGCAATGATTAGTTTTATGATCAAGTTATAGCACGCATGGAGTACTTTAATCAAATTAATGGTTGCTTTCAAATAACAAGCATGCGAAAAAGAGTAAAACTCATTTATTACAAATATAAACTTACTAGAATGAATAAAATGCTTTGGTCACATTAATAAAACATTTTTATTTATTTATTATTTTTTTTATAAAAGAATCGTTTCTCTAAGCAGAAAAAATCATGGATAACCCATAATAACTAAGTTTTTAATCGTAAAATTTGTTTTATGAATAATATTTTTTCTTTATCTGTTAAAAGCTAAAATTTTTTCAAAGTTAGTCATTTTATAATAAATACTGATTGTAAAATTTAATATTTTCTTCCTTTATTTTCAAATTCATAAAATAAAAAGCTGATAAGATTCATGCGGCTTCTTTTAAATTTTATTTTAAACTGGAAAAAATGTTTTAAATCCTGGCTTATTATAGCCTAAAAGACTAGGATGGCTAATCAAACTATCATCATCCTTGGACTCGCAGGTGCTAGGTATGGTATGATCCTAATCATTGTTGAATATAGAATAACTATTAGTTTGTAATAATTTTATTTTTAACATCTTTTGATTTTCGGGTTGGATATTAGAAGATAAGTTTTCACAGACAGTGGATTATATTTACGTATTGCAAAAGAAAACCCTGAAAATTTCCAAGTATCTATCCCAAAAGATGTTCAGAATGTAACAATCCTCTCCATGGATTTCAGGACCTTCCACTGCAAATTGTCTTACCACTTGGTCAATGTGAGCAGGACATAAATGGGGCGTTTATGCTTTCATGTCTATTGTGATGAGTGCTTGGGAGTTCAGACTTTCATTCCCCTTAATGCGTAAATACGACTTAATATGTATCATAAGTTCTACTAGAGGATAATAAATACTACGATGTGAAAGATCCTTGCCGATGCTTTTAGCTACAAGGCTTTACACTATATTTTCAAGTGATGTAAATCAATGTTCACTATTTTATTGCTACTTAACAAAACGAGTTTTTTTAAAATAATATTAAATTTGCATAACATATTTATTTTATTATTTTGTTGTCAGTAAAGTAAAATTGGTGAACGTTTAGTTATAAAATAACTAGTTCCTTGTATCTTACTCAACTATAGAGTTTAATTTCTGTAACACTATTATATGTTTCTATTAATATTTAAAAAAAATTGTAATGTTACATGCAAGCACTATATAGCACTTGCAGGTAAAGGGAGAACAGACTACTGATTTGAAGTACGACAATTGTTTTTCTGTGCTTGTTTACGTAATCTGTTTAACCAGGTTTTGTAGAAGACATCAAGTACCTTTCGAACAAGTTTGAGTTCGACTGAGGAAGAATAGTAACTACAGAAATTACGGATTATCTTTGAGAAATCCGTGATCATGTTGAACGAAACTAACAAATGTGATGTAAATCTGGGATCGTTAGATGCAAAAAAGAAAGTTAGAACAACGGGATTTATCCCAAGCACTTCGTTCCATCACAGGACGTGATGATTGCCATATTGTGCACTTTGCAGTGATGGACCTCTCATCCACATCATGAACCACAGCAGAACAAATTGAGTTTGTAAAGCATAATTCGTACTATTCGACGTAGCTTGCTAGTGAGTGGAACTCCGAAAGGGTTTGTTTATCCTTGACCCAAATCACAAGTGTTTGAGCCATCAATGAAGCAATGAAAATGGAGAACGAAAAAATATTGCCTTTACTGACAAATCCAGTTTCAGTCTGCATCATCACGATTGTTAGATTAAAATCTGGGGGCACCGTGCACAGAGACTGCTGAATTGTCGCATTATGCATCGCCACACTGATTCTTCACACAGTACCATATATAGTGTTGGATTTCATTCCTGTATCTCTCTAGTATGGTGGGTTCCACTCTAATTATCAAAAGTATGCAAAAATGATCCTTGAGTGATGAAACAATTTCTCAAGTACACATTCCCTATACATTGAAAAGCCAACGCCACGTCTCTGATATGTTGCAGCCTATTATTCTTCGTTGCACCTAGTGCTTATTAGCCATATTCCACAGAGGACTTTACTCGAATATACGTAGCACTCAACGCTCAGGATATCTTTACCTATCAGATTGAACTGCTCCTTCCCCTGTTTGTTCTTCCAGTCTAACACCAATCGAAAATATGAAGTTTATGCTAGTCACGCCCATGCCTATCATGGCCCAGACTACACCAAATCAGCTTTGTTAATATGTGGAAACCATCTGGACAGTTATATTTCAAGGAAACACGCAAAACATTTTTGGTTTTATATCAAAAGGTTCAGCAGCGGTCATAGCCAACTATGACTTTTGCACTAACTTCTTAATTTGATGTCATCCACAATTCACAGAGGATATATAAATTCACAATTACTTGATATTTATATAACGTTATCCACCAAATAAATTTTTCTGACATACCTCTGATCTCTCTTGATGTTGCATTTTGGTCTACCGTATGTCTCAGCAAAATACTATCTAGTATATTTTGTTGCGTTATTTCTGGATCTAATCAAGAACTATTTTCCAACAAAACAACGCTCATGTGTGTCCAATTAAAACATTAATGTTTGAGACAAGTTGAGACTATTCCATGATCAACAGTCCTGAAATTCTGTCTTAAATTAAGCATTTAAGCTTCCTATGTGAAAATAAATTGGACACCATGTTTGGCTAATGGGAATAAGTCTGAAAAATTATTCAGTATTCTATTCTAGTATATAATATAATAAACACCATTATAGTATGTACTGCTCTATATACTTGTGTTAGATTAGGTGCAGGAAACTCTACAACCCTTGTTTTAATATCATGTAGTGTAAGCCAAAAAATTGCTCTAAAACATCATGTAACGTAGTTTGAGGAGTAATTTCTCTTTTCCGATTATTCTCGTCATATTTTCATATAAAAAAATCAAAAATTTGAAAAACACTCAACCACTCTACTAAATAGCTGTGTACGCAGAAAATCAATGTTCATTACTCTTTCTGCAGTGATTAGAATTGAACATGGAATCATCGATTCTTAAGACACTAACAATAGGTCAGTGCGAGAGAACCACGATTTTACTCCTAATATTTTCGGCATTTAATTCCTTTTTACTAGAAAATTTAAAAATTTTATCGATGGTACCACTATAAAAGTGAGTTGTTGCCTCTCTACTTTGTCTAAACAATTCGCTGTTATCCTGGCTTTTAAAACATTAATCAGGAAAACTGTCGAGAATCCACCGATATATATCAATCCAATATACAATCTTAGCCTTCATTTTTCATTGTTCGCTGAACAAAAACTTAATTTCTAGTCAGAAGAAAGTGGTCCCATTAAGACTATTATTAAGATTCTTTGTCCCATTAGTACAAACGATTTTGTAATATTAGTATTAAGATCTTTGTCAAAAATTATATAGAGATTTTTATAGAAAAGTTTTGGTTTGGATAACATTTTAGGGTCACTTTTCTCAAACCGAAGCTGTTTTGATCCTTTGACGAGAACATACAACTTAAAATAGATTCCGAACCATCCTCAAGTATCACTACTCGAGATTAGAATCGAACCTACAAATTGCTAAATTTGGAACAATATCATCAACCATTCAGCTGTATAATTTATGATTTCAATATGACATTTAAAATAAATGTTAACATTAGTATTATCACTCAATAAAGAATTTAAACAAAGCTAAAATTCGGGCACTGACTATCAATAAAATATTTATCCTCAAGGTAATAAAGTTGAGAGAATTATCAAAAAAAGGAATAATTTACATTCAGGCCTTTAATATATAACTGGGTGATTTTATTATTCAACGTTATCTGCAATTAGAAAATGTTTCAAACTCGAAAATAATAGGAAATGATATTGCTACATTGAGACTGATGTAAAATTTGAAAGTGAAAAATATGTGGCCATAATAAATTTTTTAACATTTAAAGTTTTTTTTTTATTATATATAATCAAATAATTTTTCCATAGACCAAATAAGAAATGTAAAAACAATTGATGTTTAGACTAATGAAAAGTTTGGATTTTTAAAACAAAATGAAGGCATTAATTACTTTGAAAAATGCATATTTTCTACGAAACTACATTTATTATAGCATGCTAATCGCTTACTCAGCAGAAAACACATACATTACTTCTGCTCACATCCATATAGAGTTCATTGAGTTCAGAGGAAAAAAAAATTCGATTTTCAGATATTTTATTAGAAAATAAAAATTTATGCTTTTGCTAATTTACTCTTCAATGATTATCTTAATGAACTTCATTTATTCATATTCTTTTCACTCAAAGATGAATGATAAATTAGGAAAAATAGATACTCTAAAATATTGAAAATTTTTATATCCCAATTCAAATGAAATGAGATTCAACTGAAATGAAACAAAATAATGAGAATTTATTACCTTAAAACCGAGCGCCTTATACATTGATTAAATTTCTGTGCTGAAAGTTAGTGGAGAGTAATTCAAGTTAGTGAAAGAAATTTATTTAACTTGTTTAAAATATTTTAAAGTCATTAAGAACAATCAAGCTAAAAAATAAAGATACCTTGATAATAATAGGTAAATGATTTAAATTTAACTATTGCATTTTATTAACACAAAGTAAAACTAAATGAATACAGGTGCTACTCACAGTTAAAAATGATTTTTCTTTAAAAAATGAGATTTAAGTGCTTATCTAATTTTCGTTTTATCAAACAATTTGTTCCAATATTCACGTGGTCCTTGTTTATAAGTGGAACACAATTCGTTTCAATGGAAATCAGAAATACGGGTACAATTTCAGTGTTCTATATTTTGGCTGCAGTTCCACAAAGAACGCAATTCATGCTCAGAAACGAAAGATTCATTTTTTTAAAAAAAATGTAAATAGAATAAATAGGTGAAAACTATTTTGAAACCGAAAGGACATTGTGAAAAGAATGCAGCAAGCGTTGACACCCAACTAAGCAATAAAATAGAATGAAAATACTCGTGCCAATGGCTCTCGAGTGAAGAAGACAATTTGACCCGCAGAAACAAACACAGCGGACGCAGCCTTGACACTAAAATACATTGAAAAAATTGCAGTCGACGCCTGTTTAGGAGACTTCTGTCGAACAAAGGATGTTCTTTTTCTTTGACAAGTGTGACGGATTTTATGAGGTACGAGGATTCTTCTCTAAAGTTCCATTTTCAAATTTGACACATTAATAAAGATTCTTCATGGCTGGTATGTTGAAGCGAAAACGATGTCTTCCACCTAAGGACATAACATATGGTTCCGCCATTTTTACGACAGAAATGAATGGATAACTGTCAAGAAAAGAAAGTGTTTCATAGAATATTTTTTGTGTTTTGATTTATTTACTTGTGACAAATATTTTCACCTAAGCTGTTGATTCCTATTTTGTTTTCGATTATTATTGGAGGCCATTTCTACTGTCTTGATTATTTTAGAGAAATTATTGTATAAAAGTAGTGATCACACTGCAAATAATCAGACTCTTTCATGTCCTAGCTTTTCTAAAACAATTGTATTAAACTTGCGATTATATGAGAATGGATAATTCTTGCTTTCAAAAAATCTAATATTGCTTAAAAATTATGAATTGCTTTAAAGACCAATAATTAATGAGTTTGGGAGAATTATACAAAGCACTTTACCGTATAGAGAAATCCCAATATTGAATGTCTTTGACTTCAAATACATCTGAAATGTCAAAAGCAAATACCAAAGACATAACCATCACCAAAACTGTTCTCCAACAAGAAATTATTTTACAAGAAGCAAAATGAAAATTCACGTTTTTCTTATTCCAATAAAAATTTTTTCATTATTGTTTGTTTCGAACGTGTTATTTGTGCTGATTTTATTGTATAGTTATTGTATATAAGAGTATTAAATGATTTTCTAAGTGTTTTGTATCCTGCTTTAAAAATTTATTTTTTGCTTATTAGAAGTAATTCCATTGGGGCATTTTCAAGTGGACTCTAAATCAATATAACTTACTCATCAGAAGTGAGAATTGTTGAAGGGAAGACCAGAGATTTAATCATTCAATAGTTAGTTCAGAGGTTTTCAAATTGCTAATACTGAACCTATATATTATTGACTATTATAGATATTTGAGTTCGGTTAGTTTTGCTCATGACCTACAGCTTAAAGTGTATTTTGAACTATGAAGGTTTAATTTAAAAAAGAAACAATTTTGAAATAGAGAATAAGAAACAAAATATAAACTATTGCAGTTGGAATCCCTTTTTCCAACTACCAGTTTCATTTAATTTATTATGCGCGCATTTCTACATTATATGATGTATGTATTCATTACTAAAAGCTACACTGAAAAAAATAGCTCTTTTTTTTCCTTTGCGACTTACATTATTAAATGCATTTTAGATCTGAATGAATCTTGATGACTTATTCTTCATGAAAATGGAAACCACTAAAACTCCAAAATTATTTTCAAAGGTTAATATAGATACCATTTTATTTTGATTTAATCGGTAGATTATTTCAAGTGTGCGAGACTAGAACCAAATTTAGAAATAATCTTTTATAATTTCAATATACAAAATTCAGTAATTTTTAAAATAAGAAAATGTTAAAGCTAAAAAGAGCTCCTTATGTTAAACAAAAAATATATACGATACTCCTAAAGTGGACAAAACTATTTTTTAGAGAATATTACATTTATTAATGTTAAAAATGCAGAATATTATTGACGAAGATAAGTATCGAAGTTATTAAGTTGGGAAATAAGACAACTTATAAAATACCCCACATCATTTAAATTTTACAAAATAAGAAAGATTTCAACATTTTGAGGTATTTCATTTAAAATATATTTCATATAATTTAAGGAGTGGACAAGTTTTTAAAATATTTAAATTTTTATATTATTTACATTAAAAAGTTACAGATGGTAATTTATGAATATTTAAAAAATATTAGGGCAGTTTTTAAATCTTAGAAAAAAAGTGTATCTTCTTTACTTCACACAGTGATATTTTTGAAATTAAATTCTTATTTCAACAATATGCGCAGAATATTGATATTTCACTATTGGACATGTAGAACTATTTGAGATTTTTTGAAAACAGTCACATACATTAGCTTAAGATGAAATTTTAAGAAAACATACAGATTCAATTTTTAAACATGGCCAAAAAGTTGTCACGTAATCTCTTTGCTGCAAGTTTGTTTTTGATGAATTTTTTACTGGTGCCACTTTCTCAATAATCTGGACATAACAAAGCAAAGCAGAAGACTTTTCTGTTTCAGTAACCCTAGAAAGCGAGTCATTACAAAACAATCTATAGTAATTTCATTTATTTTTACTTGAATTCTTTGTAGAGCACTCCATGTGAAATTTTTGTGACCGCTAAAACATGAGCTTTCATTATCAAAATTTTATTTCTATATTTCATATCTTTTTGATATTCTTTACCTATTTTTGGAAAAACTTTGGTGCATCTTTAAGTATGTACTCACTACAAGACACAGCTAAAGATGCACGAATAAGAGCTTTGTTTGGATTGAATAAAATAATACTCAATATGTTTTTATTAAATTATTAGAAATCTGATTTTACTTTTTGAATTTAGGACACTTGATCATTTTCTTTTTTGTGTACAATCATTTACTTTAATGTGAATAATTACTTTAAATTGTCGATTTTTTCCATTTGTCGTAACAATGCTACAAGACATCTGCTCTGAAATTCGTTGCTGAATCACGTTATGCTTATCGTCTTTCTCCAATTAGATAGTAAAGGCTTGATTATGATTATTGGTTATGAAAGTGAGTGGAACACTTAAAATATTATTTCCTTAAATTGTGGATTCTGTTGATGTTTTGTATACATGGTTTAGTTCAACAAAAATCTAATAGAAAATTCAATCTACTGTACTCCACTGTGCCAAAATTGGGTTTTATGGATTTTAATTACAGATTATCTGTTGATCCTTTTGTATTTCTTTCTCTTTTATCGACATTTTCAATCAAATTATGCTCTCATTTCGTAAAATTTGGTACGCATAACCATTCTTTGAATTCAAGATCTATCTATCTAATATGTATGTATGTGTAATATATATTAGTTGTCTAATTAAGATACCATATATTTAAACTTTAAACAATAGCTTTATCTATTCTAAAAGTTGAATTCTAATTTTGCTTAAGATTTCTTGAGGTAATAGCTTTGTTTCCTTATTTATCCTGCAGTAAGTTTCGGCTCTAGTTTGACGCAGTGCAGACTAATGACTTTAAGCAGAATCTAAAAATCTAAAGATATTAAAATGTGGAGCGAGATTCGAAGTTACAATCTGTTTAACTCAACTCCAAAGAAATGATATTCATCAATCAGCTCATCCAGTCGGGCTGTAGTTCATGGTGACTGGTAAATGCATGTTCAAGTTTGGGAGCTCTTTATCACATATTTTATATATGTTCAGAGTTATAATCGCCATTAATTAAAGAAAGCCTATGTATATAAATTAATATCTCTAAGTGAGATAGATATGAGGTCACTGCAATGAATTTATTACGAAGTATATATATTAGGTTGGGGAAAAAGTAACCCATTACTTTTTCGGTAGTCGTCTGTAGTGATCGATATCTCGTGAGGTATCTATCAAACAATTTCAGATTTATGCTCGTTGGAAAGGTGACATTTGACACTAAAATATCCTCTTGCGGTTTTTTGTTTGATTATTTCAGTTACGAGTACAAGGTTTTAAAAATGGAAGACAAGAAACAGAAAATTCGATACATTTTCGTTTTTCTCTTGTAACGGCGAAAAATATAGCCGGGTGTCTAAAATTGTGAAAGGTGTTTATCGTCCTATATATGCTGTAACAACCAGTTACGCACAATTTTGGTTTCGTCGATTCCTTTTGGGTATTTGGATGCTAAAGATGCACCTCGCATAGATACAACATCGTCGAGTATGTCTATAAAATATCAAAAATTATCAAACTTGACAGCATGTCAGCAGTCGTAGCTTCGCACAAGACCTAAAAATCTACATGAAAACTGTTTTAAACCTTTTTACAAAGCGAATCTGAAAGAAGTTGCATAAAGTTCACGTAAAAATAATGGATTTCTTTTTCCCCAAACTGATATATATATATAATGCCAGGGTTGTGAAATATATCAATGCATTTCTTCCAAATTCATAATTTGAACTTGTAAATTGGGAAAAATCTATTAAAAAAGAAGAAATTCAATTGTTATAAAAGGAAAACTAAAATCATCACATCACAAATTATAACTATTATTAAATTATAACATGTTAACCTTTTTTCTAAAAATTGTAACAGCTCAACCAGTTACATAGCTGCTGGTCACTAAAATAGCAACAGCAAGGAGGCGATACGCTAAAAGCCTCTGTTTAGACAACATCAAGGCATTATATGCAAATTATTAGATTTCTATTGCATTCATGAAAAAAAAGCGGCGGTATCAGCATCTACATTGTGTTTAAATGAAGTTATGTAGTAGGTGTTTCAGACAAAAAAATGCATTTGAACACGATTGCTTAATGATGAGTTATTGTGATACCTCTTGTAAGAAAAAGGCTCTTCCAAGCACATTTCTGATTTTATAAAAAGAAACGAAGTGTAGCTCTCCGAGATTGGGGTTTATATCGCAGTGTTGCTACTCAAGGCAGTAGAGATCTCACGATTGTCTTCGAAATATGAAAGCGTTGGGCTTAGAACTGAACAGAACACAGTGCTGCATCGCTGCGGTTTTATATCATCAACTTCTGAAAAGACATGCCATCAAGAAAAAGCCATCCCAGATTATCACCAGCTCAAATTCTATATATATTTACTTTAGTCAGTTTTTTACTTTTATTGATACATAATTTAAACTGAGGAAGGCTCTTGAGCCACTTTCACTAACGATTATTCTCTGGTTGTAATTAAAAGTGACTTCTCAAATATATTCTATCAAGCTCTTCCAATGAAAATAAGACAATTTGAAAACTAAATAGATTTTGCAATTTTTTACTGTAACACTCATTTAAAAATTAAATAGGGCAAGACATTAAATTTCAATCAGTTGACATATTATAGGCACTATGGTAAATTATAAATAAAATGGCCATTAAATCTGGTTAATTCTGGATAAGAGTTGATTTTGGACATCAAAGTACAACATAGGTAATTTCTGGTAACTGTCCTGTTAATTATTGTCAATCATGGCTTCTAATTGTTGTCAGATGGATCATTTTATATATTAATTCAATAGAAAATTTATATTGGTTTTCACTTTTCACGTTTTAGATGCTTAAAGTACATACCTTATAGTCTATAATCTATAAGATTTTGCAATTGAGTCAAACTTACTTATACTATACTTCAATAATCAGAATTCATAAATATATTTGTTGAAACTAAAAATCAATTCATGGATTCAAAATGTCAGCAACTTATTTAAGCAGTTTATTCAACTTTTTTATCATTTCATTATTACTAATGAAAGCGATAGATAAAATTTTAATTTTCCATCATTTTGCAGTTCTTGAGATTATATATATATATATATATATATAATGCATCGCATTAAATAATATTAATTCGTAAATTGAAGATTGGTTCGTAAAATATTGTCATAAACATATCCCCCCTACTATAATCTTTATTTTTGAATTGTTTTTGAAATAGGGATGTATTTTAATAATGCTGGTTATTTTTTCTTAAAAATATGACTAATTTTATGTTTTTAAATTTCGATTAAACAATTCAATAAAACTAAAATTGTTATTGAAACACATCAAAATTCAAAAATATAATCCTACAGCTATCATTAGAAATTAATGAGCTCTCAATTTAAACTAATTAATTTATCTAAACATAGCTTGAAAAAGGATTAAGATAATTACTTATTGATTATAATACATATAACCTTTCCATTATAATATTTAGAAAAAATAATTAATGTAGCCATTATTTTCATTATATTAATGAAACTAATGAAACATAGTCATTGTGTTAGAAGTATGCACGCCTGAATCTAAGCAAACTTTTCATTGATTTTTATGTTGATAAAGATTTAAAATTTATTGTGTTACATTTTCATTAATAAGCATAAACTAAAATATTTTATTCTGCAAAAGAAAATTACATTGTTTTATTACAAAACATTAATTCGAATTATTAAAATATTGATTAGAAATGACGCTTAAAAATACTCTGTATTTTGATGAGTAGTTACTTTAGCAATGTTCACTTTGCTTTGAAAATATTTTATAAGAATATTTAATTTAAAAATCACTGGAAGAGACCCTTAAAATAATTATATTGGATACATTAATAAGAACACAATAAAGAAACTCCTTACAATTGTTAAACTGATAAGAAATAAAATAAATTTCTGGTTAATTTAACAATTCTAACTAAATGAAGAATTTACATTATTTATAGAAAATGTTAATTTCAATAATAAAATAATTTGCAAAATTTGTAAAGAAAAATGAAAACATTTTTTCTACTAATTTTTATGCATGTTATCAAAAATTGCAATTTCAATAGAATGCAATAATTTGGATTCTAACTTCAACTTCGATTAGTTTACATTGCAATTTCGTGATCCTTAGTCTTAAGGGAAATAATCCATGTCTAAAAAAAAGTTAAGGACTGAGAAAATGATCTTAAATTATGCGTATAATTTATAAAATCATGCATCTTTGGTTTAAAATTGAGTACTTTTATATAGGAAAAACCTTTTTACAAATAGACAAATAACTGATATTTGTGTTATTCAAATTCACTTTGGAATAATGTGAGTATATGTACATTTTCCTCGAATCAGCTATCATTTTGCAAAAGCCAGAATCAGTTTAATAATCATTTTACTGATGAGCTAACTTTTAAGCAAATTATATTAAGGATTGTTTTTATTAAGATTGTAAATCTAAAATAATGGAATTATGTGTGTGCTCAATGAGTTG
Organism: Latrodectus geometricus; assembly: GCA_026290005.1. Lineage (NCBI taxonomy): Eukaryota > Metazoa > Arthropoda > Arachnida > Araneae > Theridiidae > Latrodectus > Latrodectus geometricus. The sequence continues at coordinate 1,133,824 of JAPDSC010164295.1, forward strand.
GGCTGCCTTGTCCTACCGATTTTTCTATGATTTATGTTACTGAAGTTTTACGAAAATTATCTCTCTAATGAATGTGGAATAATTCTATGCTTATTAGTAGATTAATATGTCCCAAAACAATTATCATTATAATATTCTAATCCGAAGTTCTTGTGATAATCCCAAGCAAATGCCAACAGTCTACTTTGAATTCTAGATAGATTTAAACTACAAATTCTTAGAGAATTTCCATGAAAATCAATTAACATCTTATGAAACAAAATCTGCATACAAGTCTATCATGTTGAAATGAAAGTTACTTTTGATAACTATAATTCAACACACACTAAAGGCAGTTTCGAAATTTAATATTAACATTCCCTCTTTGAAGTGGAGAAAAATGAAATTAGCTCTACAACAGACTCGTTTTTCCAAGGATGACCTAACTTATGCCATCATAATTGGTAACTTCCATCCTCGTCAGAATAGCAGAGAGCAGCGGCCAAGGACGTTGCAGGTCAACAGAAAACGACCTTGGATGGGAGAGTTCAATCTAGTTTAGTAGGCATTCAGTGTTTTGGTTGGCCACACCAATGACAGCGAGTTAAAACACCCATCGTGTTCTTTGTGAATGAAGCAAGGCTATTTTTTTGTTGTTAACTATCCACGAACCTGTCGGAAACTGTCGAGAGTTATTTAATCCAATGAGGTAATAGAAATAAATGTTAAAAGCTTTGAACTTTTGCTAAATGAAGGTTATTCTCAACAGGATTTACTTTCTTAACACTAGGTTTATGAATACTTCTTATATATCTCCACGAGCAATGGTTAATTTGATGAATGAACACGTTTAAGGGAGGGAAAAAGAACACATGGAAAGCTATCAACTCGACAATTAATAAAAAGAGGAAAAAAAATTATATATTTATAGAAAGTTTTCATTATTTAAAAATATTATTTTGTTGCGCATCAGTGTAATATTCTACGTTCATTTTGCGCAAATGATATAATAAATTTTGATTTGTGATTACAATTCACTCATCTCTCATCACTCACAAATAATACTCTTACTCTAATTCATATTTTGTATTTCGTTTTTTCTATTGTTCCTCAACATGTTCATTTCAATCGAGATAACAGTATATATATTCACAGTCTCGTATTCAAATTTATTATTGTCAATCTCATACTTGTATTTGTTATTGTTGTAGTTTTTGATTGGGTAAAACAGATTTACTGAAAATACTAATTGATCCAAAATACTAGCAAGTCCAATTGATCCAAATCTGTATAGATGGGTAAACTGCATAGAAAGTTTCGATATATCAAAAAATTTTACTTTATTGTATTTTTTCAGCATACAAAAGATAGTGTAAGGTATATAACCATCATTTATTAATTTTCTTAAAAATTTAAAATAGGTCAAAATGGCCCGTCTCTGTAAACCTTGTATTTATTAGTTCTTTCTGCAAGTACTAATTCCAATTTCTTAAGTGCATTTCAAACACCGATAAAAGTTTTACGGTTTTCATATTTTTTTTTTTTTTTTGCTTTTATAATAAACTATGTAAATATTAAGACTTTCTCAATATCTCAATTTTAATTTGCAACTAAAGGAAAAGCAAATTTTGATCGATTGTTGATTGAAAATATAACAATCTTACAGGAAAAAATACATTTGGTATCGATAAATCAAATAATGTTTTCTTCACTAAAATTCTTAGCAAAATTCAAATTCTAATCAAATGAAATATTCACTAGTAATTTATTTAATAATTTAAGGAAAACTATATTTCAAACCCTCAAATTTTACGAAATACTTTTTACATAAATGATTTATTTTTTTCAGAGGCAAGTAGCATACTAATTAACAAAATTTTTCTGTATATCTGCAAGATTTATGAAAAGTACCTTTTCGCACTATAATCGATCATATTAAAAGCCAAAGTTATTTTCATTCATTAGAAGCAAATGAATTTTCATGAAAAGTGCCATGCACTAAAACTATTTTTCTTATAGTCACCAGGTAACACATAATTTAAGATTCTTTCACACATTTTCCTGACAAGACTTTACTTGAATAAAATTTGGACACTTGAACTAGAAAATGACGTTTATTAATAAAAACTGTTTTCTAAATAATTATGTAAAAATTCGAAGGTGATGACGTTACATAATAATCAAGAAAAATCTTATGTAAATTACTTTTTTTTTCAAGAGAGTACAATCTTAGAGCAAAAAAAGAAAAAATTCTAATGTCGACTGATTGTACTCGACAGTCACTTTTTATAAGAGTGCTAATTCGCTAAGAAAGTACACTTCCAAGAGAACAATTTCAAAACAAACATCTATACATCCCCGAGATGGGAATCGAACTCCCAATGTGTTGAATTTTAACATTGCCTAGTAGGCTGTCTAATAACCAAAAGCTATTTTAATGTCCTCTGAGTAAACTGACTTCTGGAAGAACTTTTCACTGATAGGGGGTCGTATTCACATGCCACAAGGGAATAAATCTTGAAAACTTCCAAACATCCACTCCAGACGTGTGGCAGATAAAAACACAATATTCATTTCCCATTGTTCGACAGTGGCTGGGTTTGCACCCCAGACCTTTCACTCTGAAGAATGCTCATCTAACCATTAATGATCGTCTGAATGATTTTTTATTAATTTATTTACTCATTAATATAAGAGAATTCATCAACAAAGCTAAAATTAAAATCTTTTATCAATACAATAGTTATTTTTAAAACTTTTAAAATAATTCAATATTTCTCAACAATCAGATTTCATTTGAAGCCCATTTTATATTTAAAATAAAAATTAACTCTTACTACGATAATTTAGCGATGATGTAAATGTACTCGTCTATTTTGCTTAAAATATTCCCTGGGATATGAGACTGACTAGAAACATCATGGCTATATCAGGAATATCAAGCAGAAACCATTTAACATGCAATATCTAAAGGTTTCACCATTCGATTAGAAATTTGAACCTGTTCATCAAGAAATAATATACACCTTTACTTTTGCACAGCTACATAAAAATTGGCAATCACTCTAAAGCATAAAAATACAATAAGCCGTTATTAATGCGAACCCTGTTAAGATAAATTCATATTACACTGCACGGATGTAATATGAATTTTTAATAGTAATAATATTAAACTTGTGAATTCATTTTTGCATATTTATAGATTTCCTGTATCAATCATTCATCCTTCAATGAAAAATAATGATAAATTTTGCTAAATGTCTTAAAGCACTAACTGAAAATTACTGGATAATATGAAAGCTTATTTTTTTTAAGTTAAAAACATTTAGTTTATTTATATCCATTTTGAGCCTAAAGATATTGCAGCTAAGAAAAATCACATATTGACTCAATTTTTGACAACGTGAAGCGAATGGCTTTGTACTCGAAGGTTATTTTAAAGCCTATGTACATCTTCAGTGGAATGATACTAGATGATAATTGTGGTTAGATGGATGTTTCATAATTTAGTTGAAGAGAAGATTGTTAAGAAAGTGTCTCCAGCAGAAAGCTCTGAAGGGGGTGAAGGCTATAATAATGAAAAAGAAGGAAAACTAAGTGAGATTAATGACCACTTAAATTTTATGATAAAATACTGAAGACATCAGCAGTAAAGTTATATCTGGATATTACAAATATTCGAGTTACTTCTTGAACAACAATTGAAGGAGATACCTACTAAAGAAAGACACAAGATCAATAGCTGCTTTCGCCAGTTGGCGTATCAAATGAAGATGAACCCGGACCATCATGTTCAAAGGTTTTCATCTGATGTTTATTGTAATACATGTGCATATTATACTTAATTTTTTCTAATGTAGTTTTAGATTTCCTTCTCTTGAATTCAAAATAAAATTTTTGTATAGTAGTTTATGTATCTTGATTCAATTTATAAATTTTGTTTAATCCATACTTTCATTAATTCGAACGACGTAAGTACTCTATTACTCTGGATTAATGAGGTTCTACTGTACTTATTTTTTCTGTTAGTCCTCTTACGTAAAATTTTAGAATCATTAGACTAATTTCGAGTTTTATTAATAGTGATGATCCTGTCAGTGATATACGAGAACAGTTCTAGAATGGTGGCATTATAAATGGCAGCATTTCGCTTATCAGGAGGGGATAAAATAAGCAAACATTGCGACGGATCCCCGCCATTTTTATTGCATCAATGACAATCTTCATAAAAATACTTATTTATATACTTCATTACTTATAACAATAAATTTTTGGTTTCTTGCTCTTTGTTTTCCTACTTTGAGCAGACCAGCTGTTTAAAGTAGATTTCGAATAATTAAAAACGTTTTCGTTTGAAATGACCAAAATATTCTAATATATCGTTCATTTTTTTCTATCAATTATTTTTATTTTATAATTTTTAGTATCAAAGTTTTTAGAAGACCTCGCTGACATTCCTGTTCATTGCTGTTAATATGCTAAATCTAGAGTATATTATTGCTAAAATGTATATGCTAGAATAAATTTGACACAATTGTTGACACACTAAAAATAATAAATTTAATGAAAAATTATTTCAAAGAACAATGTATACCCAAAATATGATTTACTTAAAAATATTTCATGAAACTAAACAAAATGAACAGTATTCGCATTATTAACGAAATTCAAGGTCACCTTAAGTGAACCTGAAATCCTAAAATCCATTGTCCTTCGTTACACAGTAATCAGTTAATGCAAATATTTTCAAGGTGAATTTACGATTACATATACAATATCAGTTGTCCATTACTCGCATCAGCTCTTAGATTAATATCTTTGAAAATGTGAAAGCACTTAAAGAGGAGAGTCATAGTAAAGGTTGCGCGTGACAAAATTTCGAATTCAAGATTAGGGCACTGGGGAATCTCTCTGAAAATTGAAACGCAGTCTTGTGGGAGTATGGCAGGAAGTGGATCACTTTCCCTCTTTGATGTAACCGCTAATTGGCTGGACAATACCTCATTATCAGTCAAGTCTGACATTCAAATTAATGTTCACATACTAATCACATTTAAGCAAGATCCGGTGTTTCAAATAGTTGATATCATGATTTTAGAATAAAGTAAATATATAGTCGTAAGATTGACAAGATAGTACAAACATGTTTTATAATGATATAATATAGCTATTTTTATGAGCACAATCTACAATATCCTTGAAATAGGTAATATGAATCAGCTCACATATGAAAATATTTTAATGTATATTCAACAGTTAAAGCTATATAAAAAAAACCAAGCTTTTATAAAGTTTTTAATAAAAACATTTTTCGCATACATTTCGAAAATAAAAATGTTTATGAAAAACATCCATGACGAATGGGTTTTTTCCATATATCATGGATCAACCTAATAAATTCATAAAATATTTATTACAAGAGTCAAACTCACGAATATAAGACTCAAAGACATTCAAGTATAAGATTCCCAAATTTAAGAAAAGATTTAGTTACCTAGGATTGAATGTTTATATTTTGCATTTTATGGATACTGTTGATAAAATATAATTTAGTATATTGTGTAAATAGAAACGTTCTTTGTTAAAATTTAATTAACATGTAATGTGTTTTATATATATATATATATATTTTTCACAACTTAAAAGTCATTCTTTAAAAGAAAAAAAAAATTTTTTAAAGTAAAGGATTTGAGAAAAATACAGTAAAAATCGGCCAGTATTCAGTCACGAAAGTTTCATTGAAATACTTGAAGTTGATTATAAAAAAGCTCACAGGAATGATTCATCCGGAATCTTGGCCGAATTTCAGAGACAAAATAAAAGCGGTTTCATTTCATTGTAAGCAACAATTGTATATTAAGACAAAAACGGTGCAGTAAAACGCGTGATATTTCCAAACTTCGAATGGTAAGAGGATTTAAAATGGATATTCTGTTCATAATGGTACACGTAAATCCTTTTTTTGTGCGCACGGGAACTTCAAGAAATTACCATGTGTCGGTTGCGCAAAGTAATGTTCTCCAAAAATTCTTTAAAGTCTGAATGCGAATCAATTGTTCTTAATGGATCTTTTCAGCGATTATTAATGAGAGCTGAAATTCCTACTGGCTAAATTTTTCAGCTAATCGTTCCAAAGCAATTTAATTAAAATTGAGAACATTAATTGAAAGTTATTTTTACTAGATTGATTGTGCATCATAAATGTAGAATGATAGACTCTAACTTTTAAGAAATTCGGTTCATTAGTTCAAGGAAACTTTTATTCGATATGTTGTACCGTCAATGCAAAATTATTTTGTTTTATCTAGAACCTCACAGCTTATATTTCAAAAACAATCGTTTGGCACATTTTGAAGAATGAAACTAGTTTTATTTTTTAGCAGACTAAAATAAATGGCAATCAAAATATACGTGTCTCATCTACAAAATGAATTTATTTAAGTTACATGATCAAATATGAAATATCCACCATCACAACTTTATTCCAAAGCAGATCAAATTGGAAACTACAATTTTTTTAATAACGATGTCAGGGATCATAATAACAAATTATCTTTAAATAATTTGAGCAATAAAAGATTTAGGTAATATTAATTTTTATTTGGTAAAAATCTAAGATAAAAACGTATATCTATTGAAAAAAGCTGCTTAATAATCATCACACAATACTGTTATGGCATACACAAAAAATATTGACAAAAACTTATCAGTACAGAGACCAAACATTAGTGAATTTATTTTTGAATTGTCACCAATCTGTACATTGACAATTTTATCAGATGTGGTGGTAGATTTACACACAGTAATGAAAATCTGAATAAGATCCTCTATATCAAAATAATGATCTTCCATTGCGTACATGTAAACCAAAATTAAAAATACATCAAATAAAATAGTATTCCTATTAATAAAATATATTTTACGAAATCAGTGAATATTGTGCAAAGAAAGATTAACCTTACTCTTTGACTTCACCGGATTCCTTAAGAAAGAAATTCTCGCAATTTCTTCGCAGCGTTTCACATTAGTGAATTGATTAAATGTCTTCTTTCCATAAAAATTCATTTGAATGCGTTATTAATCTATTCCTAGTAAACATTCAAAATCTGATTCAAAAAATGATCTGTGAGCTTGATATGTTAAAAATGTTTGATGAGCATGTTTAGAAATATACTTCCTTTCCTTAATTTTCCTTAAGTAAATAATTAAATTAATATATATTCTCAGTATGTAGGAAACGAAATAGCCAGTTTACTTTTAAAATAAAAAGCAAATTTAAGCAAGTCATTAAGAGCTAAGCAGAACTAGACAAAATGTCTTCAAACACAAAAATACGAAAAAATACAGTTGGCAGACAGTTCAAGATAATTTTGGACTCATTTACTTACCTACTTCAGTAACAATTCAGCATAAAATACTTTACATCCTTACATTGGTCAGAAGTAGAGATAGATCTTGTTATTGAAAGTATTTTAAAATATTTCATTTTTTTAAGGACTTATAAAGGAAGGAAAAACTATTTTAACTGCTTTAAGTCTTTTAAAAAAATCATGATTCAGATATTTTGTTTGTACTAAATCCTGTATATTACAATTTGGTTTTCTTAATTTATTGTTTCAATAAAATAATTTTTAAAATGAATATTTTCCATCGTGGAAGCTCTTACATTTGATTATGTGTATCGAATTAAGTTAAAAACATTTCTTTGCTTAAATCTGGCTTAAATGCTTGAAAGATATTTTATCACACCACAATTTTAAAATGAGTTAAGAGAAAAAAGTCGAACTAGAGAGTTAAACCATTTTTTTAAATTTGTAAAACTAGTCACTTTTTGTACATGGTGATAACTAGAACATACAGTTTAAAGTGTACTCAGATTCACTACAATAATCAATACTCGAGGTGGAAATTAAACGCACGAACCACTGAATAGAAGAGCAAAGTATTTCTGATTAAATTTGCAGTTCAGCTGTTAACTTGGAGATATAAGGCTGATACCAATTTTATTAATATTCTCTACATATTTTGCCATTCTTATGAAAGTATACTTATTACCAATATATTACAAAATAGCTTAATATATTTACTTTGCCTACGTACAAATTATAGCATTATTCTTAATAGCGTATCTCAAAAACTTAAAGAAAACACAAAACTTGGATTTATATATTTCTTATTTAATAAAAAATTTTGAAATTCCATGAACTATTAATTAAAATGAAATATTTATAAAAATATTTGGGTAGCATATACTTGTACATTTCGGAAACATATACATTATAAATGTGCCCATGAATTGATAATTCAAAAGTTCACATGGAATTCAACATGGAACACAATGGATTACGTGGGCGATCAGATGACATTCTAATGAAGAATGTAAATGATGATCTTCAGCCAAGTTTACAATCGTCTGGAAATGAACCCTCAGAGTGACTTCGCTTGCTTCTCACGTGCGCAATGGTCACGCGATTCCGGATAATAAGTAGGTCAACGTTTCGAGTAGTCGCAGTTCATCTACTATGCCTTCCACCAGGTTTCCGGTCACGAGCGGCCACGTGGCAACCCTCAACTCAGGTGGAATGCCGTGCTCTCCATAAGAATACGTATCTAGGTGTGGGACCACGTTGTTTACATTACGTTGACTAAAATAGTTTTTGTGATAATGAACTTTTGTTTCATGGAGATTCGTTTGGGTGTGGTCTTCTGAGACTAATCTATTACTTAAAATTTCCAAGCAAAAGTTTTAATACGAGATCAAATTTAAACATTAAATGTCAAGTTTGAGAACACTTGGATATTTTATTCATTTGCGTACGTGGTAAGAATATAATCGAACAGCTTCTAATATTGAACTTTGCATGAAAACATTGAAATTTAACAAAATATATTTATATAAAATATGGTTCAGTTGATTTCATTTTTCATTAATTCCAGCACGCTAGTTTCCTCTGTGAATTTTTGTTAAATTTAAATTCTTATATAGTAAAATGTCTCAAATGGTAATAATCTTTGATTAATATTTAGAAATTTAATCAAAGATTATAGAATTCTTTAAGAATAAATTATATTATAACACTATTAAATTTCAGTGATGTAAATCATTCTTAAATTAGAAGAGTGCACACCTTTGTTTTGATAAAGAAATTAATATGTATATTTTTAAAGGAAATTCACTTTTCTTGATATCAAATAGTTTTATAAAAAAAAAAATACAAATTTTATTACGCGAAAAATATTTTTAATGTTAGAAAACTAGACTTTTCAAAAGGGTTAATTTTTTAAAGCTAATTTAATAGAAAAGACCGATGCAAGAACTAATTGCAAAAGTGAATTACATGTATCAACGGAATTAATAGAATCCCCAAAACACCAATAATAAATCAGGTGTAATTAATGAAACTAAATCAAGTAAAGAAGTATCTTTTAATTTTTCATCTAATTCTAAAAAATAATGTATCGCAGATAATTAAAATATATAAGATATTAAGAACTAAGACAATCCCAAACATCCGTATACTTCCCGATCAATTTCAACGAAATCACTGTGTTTAATGATAACTAGAAGCATACTTTTCTCAGTTGATGCAAAGAGCAACCCTTTGAAAGATATATTGTAGTAATTTCCTAACTTTCATTCATAAAATTTTGGCGAGAAAACGTTCGGAATTGAAAAGATCGAAATTTCAAATAGAAGCAGGCTTAATAAAGAAAGCCGAACACAAATTATTTGACATTTCTCCATATTGATACCCTTGATAAATCAAAATTTCCCAACGAAAGAGTTGTCATAAGATATCCAGTTAATTTTCAATATAAAATAATATAAATAATGAAAAATGTTTAATAAAATAATTCAAAGGAATCTGAGTTTTCGATTACAAAATCATTCTTTACTTAATTTATCAATCATTATATCTTTACTAATTTACATGTATTTTACCATTTACACATCTTTATAAATATTTATCTGTCGAAAAAGATTTTTATGTACCTAATCTTTCCCTAGCAATACAGGAAACGTGAATCGAAACTAATAATTATTTGCTGCTGATCTGTTGTTCCTTTGTAACTAACTTGTTAATCATAACCGAAATAAGTACGAGATCACTGGTCAAAAGACTTAAATTTTATGGTTTAGAACTTATTGTTAAATTTATATCTGAATATAAAATAACCAATTTACGGTAAATATCTTGCCATTATATTATGAAGTACTATATCAATGGAAAACACATAATTTGAATCTGTTATATTGTTCAATAACTGATTTGCAAATACTGAATCAAGTTTAATGAAAAATATATCTGGAATATAGAATATATATTAAGAAAAATTACTGTAAAAATTTTTATTTTGTTGTAATATTCTACTGAGCTTTAGGTGTTACTTTTACACGAGTAAAAGATTATTACAATTAAATAATTGATAGAGTTATCCGATGTTTGCAACTATCTTGTATCAAAAAAAATTCCAAAGTTTAAATAACTTATGAAGACGTACTTTTAATTTTTCATAAACAGTGCAATTACAAATTATTTGCATAATTTAAAAAAAGAAATATTTGTATAGTTTGAAATTAAATAAATGTATAATTTAAGAAAACAATTTGTCATCAATTACTGTATATTTTAAATAGTTTATCTATTATTAAATATTGGTATAAATATTAAATTATGAGACATTCCTTTTCCTTTTAAAGACCTATTTCGTTTATTAATGTCTTGTATATATTTGATTTGTCTACAAACAGTACCATTACAGCAATATTTCACAGTGCGAATATTCAATTTAAAAACTTTATACAAACATGTACTAGAAAGTCCAAACATTCCTAAATCTGAAAATAAAGCAATTTTTTAATTATTGAAATTATATTTATACTGACAATTTTCTTACAAAATTTTTTCACAGTAAAAGGTTCATATTAGGGTAATATAGCAATGAACTAATTAAATAGTGAGGTTTATTTAGGATATGTTTATCTTATTTTTCTGAGTTGGAATCTAAAAAGTTTAATCATTTATTCCTGAAAAATAATTAGTCTTAAAAAACATAATCTTTCGTTTGGTATTTTAGTGATGAGTAAGTTTTCTTACTATCATTGATTAAAATATTTGTAATTTTATTATGTAATGAGATAAACCAAACCTACCTTATCTAGAAACGTACTGAAAGGATTAAGGTAAGATACGCTTCGGCTGTTATTTAAGGTAATGATTTTTTTTATTTTTCATTGACTACTTCTATACAATTGTTGTAACAGAAAAGGTTCCAAACTTTTTGGTTTGCTTTTAACTGCTAATTACACACTTTATGGCTACAATCTTCAAACTAGGGCCCGAGACATTAGTTTAAGATAGATTCCGGATTACTATTAATACCCATACTTAGCATAAATTCCTAAATTGAAAACTCAAAAATTTAAGCCCAAAGAAATAATAGCTATTAGCTTCGCTTATTTATAGTAAAATGTATAAGTATTCATTGCTTCTCACAACCTTTTTTCGACACAGCACACTTTTAAAGATTTTAAAATTTAGCGGCACATACAGAAAAAAATAAGTTAAGAGGTTGTTTACTTCCCAATAATGCACCATGTAAAATAGTTTATGATAAGAATTTTGAACGTAAAATAATATAAAATGTACTACAAAAACAACAAGTACGTTTACGAAGGGATTATAATTATAATGTAATAATACGGATACTTTTAATGAGAAATTTGAGCTTGATGTTTTGTGATAATTTCATTCCTATTTGGAAGCAAAAATGTTTAATGTAATATGAGAATAGCAGTCAGTCTCAAACTTTTTTGTTTTTATGTAGGTGAATGCTAAATATCTTAATTCACACAAATAAGACGTAGGAAATTTTAATTGTAGATACTGGGAACATTTGAAATTTCTTCAAGTATTCTACTTTAATAGAGGTCAGAGTTATCGAAGATAAAAACAGTTTTTAACTATAAAAAAAAAAGAGTGCTTAGCTGTAGAAACTAATCTTCTTTTACAGGGTATTTTTCTTGGTTTAAACAAACTTTAATCGTAATAAAAAAACATTCTAATTATTACTGCATCCTTATCTAAAATTTGGCACTTTAAGAATTAGACGGCACTCAAATGTACCGCGGAATAATGATTGAGGCTTAATACATTTGATGCCGGTCATCTGAAGCTGAATTTGTATTCTGAATTCTTGACACAATTCATGGGTCCTACATTGGGTCGCTTTGAAGTATCTACTTAGTCCACGTACGCAAAAAAATGACCAGTAAACGACAAAAAAACAAATTTAACGATGAGTTAACAATTAAAACTAATGAGTTTCTTCTAAGAAACTACTTATTTTGATATGAAAAAATTTATATTAATTAGAAATTCCAAACACTATGACTTTACAAAAGAAACTTAACAATGGTAATTATAAACTTTAATACTAATGCCTACAACTAAAGCTAATATATAACGCTGAATGAATGACGAGAGACAGATTGGCTATTACATCACTGAGCCCTTGACTACGCATCTACGATTGGCATTTTAACTTTGACTTCACACCATGTGCTCCTTGCAGGATTAGTAGATCATGAGCACATTTTAAAATTTAAATTAATGAAAAGTTGTTGGCAGTTTATTCTGTGAAAGATCTACATAAATTATTTTTTTTATAAATTTCATCTGACGTAAGGTTTTTTTTCACTGAATATAGGTTTATGATTTCCTTTATGTATATAGTTTTAGCATTAATATGTAACTAGAAACTTCATTTTACCGATTCAAATAAAATCCAAACAATTAAATTCAAATTTCCGAGCGCGATGGGAACCGATAAACATTTAGATGTGGCCCTGCGCAGATTTAAATTCGTATTTTTCGTTATGCCGCTCATTTTTCCCACAAAGAACGCATTCGCCCATAAGAATACAGCACTAATCATTTCAACTCGGCAATCCTAATATATTAATAAACTAAAGAAACAAATCCTTCTTCAAAAATCGACTTAGAGATAAACTTATATACATTGATTTGACTTTTTAATATAACTAGCACGAATTTTGTATCATAAAAGAAAATAACTCATCTGCTTTTACAACAAGGAAAGTTCAGGGCTAGGTACAGGGAAGCCTGCTGGTGCAACAAGGAAAGTGCTTCGAATAATATTCTATTCATGAATATATAGCATTACAGCTAATTCACACCTGGGATCACACAAATCTGGCCTGAAGCTATAAGGTTGATCTAAGAAGAATGGATTTAAATATGATACACATCAGGGATTTTTGCGTAATACTAACTCTGATGGCACGAAGAGTTGAAATAGTCTTATTATTATTATTGTTGTTAGCACTTCTTAGGAGTTTTCATATTTGGTGGAGTTATTATCATCGGGAAAATAAAGGGCAGTTCTGTGTGACAGATGTATGTAAAATGTAGAAATACATCATTTACTCACAGTTGTTCCACAGAAGGTACTATCAAACCATTGCCTATTCACTCCAAAGAATGTTTTTCATTTATAAACAAACTTAATGGGAGGGGAAAAAAACACGGACATATTAAGGAGTTTATAAGAATATTTAGCTTTAAATCAAGCAGTTCACTTTGATAGAGCAAATAAATCAGAGATGATATTGAGTAAATAAAGTCATGTTTTCCCTAAAAGTAATTTTGAAAACATGACATGTTTCACAAAATTACCAGAATGTTTCTCAGGAATAAACTTATTTATGACCTTTTACAAACATGCTCACCGAAGTTAAAGCAATTGTAAAATAAAATTTCAAATTACAAAATGGTGATTCTTCAGAAGGTATTCTAACAAATTCTAGTATGAACGAATCTAAGGCAATACGATTTTTAATTGTGAATGTACCCGAAATCAAATGTGTACAAGGGAAACTTCTGTTCAATGACATAGGAGGTTGCAGAAAATAATTTTAGATCAATCATGGTTCAATATAGAAGCAAAAGGGAAAGGTTACAAGGTTTAGCAAAATTACTATATTAAGGAATTCAGTAAAAAGAACTAATAAACAAAAATTAATCCATGTTTATCAAAATTCAAAAGTTTAGAAAGAATTTAACTATTTTATGTTTTAAGACATAATTCTAGGCACGATTAAATTAAACGTGTCCCGGATATGGTAATTAATAAATTTAACAAATTTTGTATTTGTTCTGGATTAACATTCTTGTCTCACTAGAGTCGTACTCAATTTCACAATTTTCAAGATTTGAATTCCCTGTAGCTGTACTGAAATCTTTAAAAGTACAAATGTTTCAATTTACATATCGTGCGAAGAAACATTTTGCGAGAAAAAATGCAATATCAACAGGAATCAGCAATTTAAAATAGATTCAGATTTCAAACACCCAAAATTCCGAATCACCACATTAGACTTAACTGTTTATAAGTTAACCCAAGAGCAACTGAATCAAATGATAAAGTTTACCATTCAAGCTGTCAGTTTTCTCGCCACCTGGTGAAATTGAAATTAACGAAATTTTTCATTATCTGACAGCATATTCATATACAAGCATAAATTGTTTTCTTCAGTAAATAGCCAATTAAGAAAATTTAATTTTGTTACAATGGTCGATTTGATTTGTTTTGTCATTTAAAGGCCATTTTCGCACATATAGATCGGGGTATAGCGAAAAATGGATCCCAAGCACGAAAAACATCAGTACTTGCTATAGAACTCTAATCAACTAATGGTTGAATTAAGAGCCAAATTGAAGCCATTTGGCTGCAATCTCAGCTTATGATAGTGAATCGAATTATTCTTGTGCAAGAAGTACCCCAGAGACAAATAACCAAATGTGAGACTAAATTTATTCTTTATAAAATCCAAAAGCAGTCATTCATATCACATGTCACTTTCGTTACATTTCTCGAAAACACGGAGATTATATACAAAGAATTATAATTTAAACTATATATTAAATGATTTAGAATAACTTTAGTAATAAATTACATGTTTGTAATGATTCGGAATTTCTTATAAAGTGACCTCTGTGAATTTAGCATTCATTTGTAAAAGAGCTTGTTGTTAACCTCCAACAACATAAATTATCTAATTTGTCAATTAATTTATTGAGAGGCTACATAAATTTGCTTAATGATTCTTTAATCAATCAGCTGTCGAAATGTAAACGACTCTATTTAAGCATAGAGAAACATTGTTTACTTCAGAAAAGGTCTTGTTTTCATTTAAGCAACTGTATATATATATGTCATTTGTGTAATATATATATATATATATACAAATGACAAAAAAATTAGTTTGATAATAAATAAAGATTAATAATAAGTAATCGTTAATTATTAACAGTAATTAAAGTTAACATTAATAACAAATGAAAGAAACCATAGTTTTAACTTTGGGTTTCATTACTTTATTATCTATTTCAAATTTGTCCATGAAAATTATGTTTTTGTTCAAATACTTGTTTCTCGCCAAGTAGCAAGCCAAAAAAGTTCTTTATTGAATAAAATTCATCAAGAGAATCCTTGACAAGGAAAACGAGAAAATTATTAGTTTACATTTATTGTCGGAGAAGGTGTATAAGAGATCTGCAAATAAGTCAGAAAACCATTTTTAAATTCTCCATAAAATAGTTCCCTCCTATTATTTTTTCATTTTCAGACGACTGTTTGAAAATGTGTAATCACCTTTTTTATATATGTTATCCTGAAATTCATGTATTCTTCAGTTTCCATCAATTATTTGAGAAACTGTATTTTGATTTATAAGTGATGTGAACAAGAAAAATAAAACTGTACTCATAGTTAATTGTATTTAAAAAACTGAAACACTTCCAAATTGGACATGTAAATTTATTAGGTTAAATAGTAACTGCTATCATAATAGCTTTCCCTAATAAAGAAGCATGTATTTATTTAACAATGCTCTATTTCATATATCGCGCAATTTGTTCTCCCCCCCCCTTTTGGAAAGTTTTCCATATAATCTTTTCATTTATAATTAATATATTATGACTTACCTAAATCCTAATTAATACTGTTGCAGAAATAGGTTAAGCAAGTTTGCAAATTCAATTAGTGCGCTAAATGAAATTGATTTGCATAACCGGTTTCCATCCAGTAACACAACTGCCTTTCAAGAAATCATTTATTTTCAATTTGATGAACAAGTAATCGTACCGAAGGAAGCATACTGAAATAGTATAAAGAAATCAAAACCATCATTTGTGCAGATTTTAGATATTTAGCATATTTAAAAAAAATTTACACGTATTTCAACCGTTCTACATTGAAATTAGTTTATTGAAATCTTAAGTTTGAATTTCAATAGCAGCATTAAAACATGAGATATTTGTTCTGTATTTGAAAGTTTAAATCTTTTTTTTTTTAAATTTTGACATTTGTAAACTTTCTCCATTTGTTAATAGTGAATATCGGATAGCTTTATATGGACATTTAAAATGAATACTGAATTTTTTTTAGATTATGGCAACATTTTTTAGTGGTTGAAAAACTCAATATAACTCTTGTAAATTATTCTAAAATATCTTTTTCAGCCAATAGTTTTTTGATTATTTACTTTTCGATGAAATTTAATGAAAATTTATTTTCGATTATATAAATAGATTTTGATTGTCTCTGAAAATAAAATCAGCAATGGTGATTCAATAAATCTTTGGTAATAAGTTGATGGCACTATGTTTTCAAACTTCTGCTTATCGTTTGTTTTTATTTAGTGCTACTTTACAGAATTTTTGTAATCAGTTTACAATGTTATATTCTCGTAATTAACTTCTCTGTACACAAGTGAATACATAACAGTATATTTGTGATAATTCCAGAAAAATTTAGTTTGTCTCGCATCAGTCGTTTTTTATATACCCAGGATAATTAAACGAGGCCTTACAATTTAAGTGGATTCCGGACCACTAGAAATATCTAAACCAAGGGTGAGAATCGAACACGTGAACTATAGAAATGAAAGCCACACCACTAACCATTCAATAACCTGTTCTGTATATTTTTAATCTTCGATTTGAAAACGTGGCAAATTTATTTCGTATCTATTTCTCTAGTTATATTGTGTGTGATTAGCCCAAGAAACAACTTAAAGGATCATCTAAATTATCATCGTATAACTAGAATTTCCAGTTGTCATGGTAGATACTTCATATAGGGTAATGTCTAAAATATTTTAATATTTTATCATGTAATACACACATTAAATAGAACTAAGAAGCATTTTTTGTGTGTGTTTTCATTCTTTCTTAAATGAGCTAAAAACTAGACAAATGATTATTTGTCAAATGTTGTATCAAAAGATAGAAAAACAAACTAGTTTTTTTTGTATAATACTTGTTGAATTTACACGTAGATGACAAAAGCGCACTGAGCAAAAAGATTTTTTTACTACAACATTTATTCCTTATTATAATTATTACTAGTAAGTGAATTTTGTTGTCTTGGTTCAAGAGTTGGTGTGGAAAGAAAAAAAAGATAAACCATACAAGTGAAATTCCTTTTGTGCGGAAGTGTCGGGTACCAGGTGAAAGGTGTTCCCCCGTATTTAGAAGCTACATAAAGAAGTAAAGTAAGAAAAAAATACCTGCTTGACAACGATCACTGACCCGTTACGAGTCTTGGAATTCAAGGTCAGGTGGTGGATGCTACTTCGCTTACTTCCTATTTCAAGTTCTTTTTTTTATATTTTTATCGCATTCTTAAACTTTGGTGGCGCCAATTAAACTTGCACAAACTTTTTCTAATTTCATCATAAATTAAAAGTAAACATGCCACAGATGCTATTTTTAAATCCTGACATTTTTATTTTCTTAAATAGAACTTTTTCGAAAAAAAGTTATTTTTTCCGACAAAAAAATTACAATTCATAACGGCGAATGAATTGATAATGAAAAATAACGACCCTCCAATATTAGCCACATTTATAGCTTAATATTAAAATGCGGAATAAAAATCAAATTTTTAAAATTTATTTTCTTCCATTATACATTAATCATGACCTGATTAAATATTTAAAAAAAATACAATAAATTTATTTCAATTTAGAAAAATATTTTTTCTCACGAAATTCGAGGACTCCAATGTTTACACAAGACATAGTGCTGGGGCGAAGAATAGTTAATAAAATATAGCCAAAAGAGAACAAAAGCTTTCAATTTTCTCTTTTCATTGGCGTGCTCATTCAACGAATTATCGACAAAAAACTAAAATATCTAATAAAAAAGCAGAGGAACAAGACAGCGATGGAGTAATAATGCTCGTATTTTAGCGTTTGTGGCTTAATGGTCATTTTTTGCACACGAGAGCTAATTAAACTGAGATCTACGGTTTCATGAATTTCGAATCATTCATATCACAGATGGAACTTGAACTAACAAACTGTTCTCTTCTCTTTAGAGTACATCAGAAATTATAATTTAATAAAAAATAATAAATTATAAAATACCATTTGTGTTATGATTATCCATTTGGTCTATTAGCAAAAAATTATAGAGATTCAAAGAAATATTTTCAGAAGTGATTTTCACTGTTCATTTTCAATCACTTGAGACTTGTAGTGGAGTGTTTATTGCTTTTTCAATTTAACAGTTCATGGATTCAATTCCCTTTATGAGGGCGGGTGCTTATAGAGAATTGGAATCCTGTTTTCCCAATCAAAGTATTCGGGTTGGAAAATAAATTATCATAATGTGACAAAAGTCCAAACATCAATCAAGGATGGTGATATGCAGGCATTATATAGTTTGAATCAACAAGCCAAAAGTAAAAAAGTGGACGTTCACTTTGCCATTTTGGACGAAACAATTTTCAGAGTCACTCATGCAGGAAGAAAGGCAACGGTGATTGTTGCCGGTCATTGCTTTGTGTGTGACTTCACATCCGCTTGAAAATTTCTGTAGCATCCATTTAGATGAAGTAGCATGCAAAATACTTTTCCAACGATAAATCTTATTCTTTAGTTTGTTTCGTGAAGAAAAAACACAGCCAACAATATTTCCCATTTGTTGTCGGAATTTTATTTCTCTGTGGCTTTGAAATTTCTTTGTGTTTCGGTTTTAACCGTCTTCTTGTTTGCTAAGCGTATGCAGTGCAGAGAGAAAAATGAAATATTCTTTACTTTGGGATGAGTGAAAATACTATCCCATCTGATATCGCACTGGGTGGATTCAAACTGTTAATCCTTTGGATACATTAGACGAGTGAGACTCGTCATCAGCTTACTTGGCCAAAGTTATGGTGGACGAGCCTGGCTCGTCTTCTGCATCTAACAAGCAGGCGCGTTCATGTTAACCTAAAACTTTAAGGTATTTAAAGACATGTTTTGAAAAACATCTCACGGTACAAAATTATTAAATTTAGTTCTTGTTTCATATAAATATTTCTATTTTGTTTCATTTATATAGTTATTTATAATTTGAAACTGGAATGCTCTTTAAAAACAAATATCCCCAATATAAATATATATATTTCAAATGAAATATTACTTTAGCATATTACTCTGTATAGTCACAAATTAAATCTCTTCCATGGCGACAAAATCTTCAAATAATTCACTAATCAAAGGGTTAAAAATTAAAAAAAATTGCTATAGGACTTTTATTATTGTTTTAGTTTAACTGATTATTCTTTTTCAAGGAAAGCAATAGTGTTGATGATTAACTATAAATTCCTCTTTAGAATTTTGATCCTTACTCAAGTCGAGGTTTTTCAAGTGCCATCTAAGCACACACAAATTTTGACTACTTTACACCCTTTCTTTTCCATATAAAAAAAATAATATACTCAATTCTGATCATAATTGCACATATTTCTGATCATCTCTTTCATTTTAAAGGATCAATAAAAGATTAGAATTAGTTAAAAAAATTTTTTGGTTGTGAATATAAATTATGATGTATTTACTTTCGTAAATTAAAAATCTTTCCATAACGTCTATATGGAAAGATTTTTAAAAATTCTATATTTAAAATTTTTTATAGCTTTCTTATGAAAAGTTGTCTAATAAGTATTGTTTCGTTTTTTTCGGGAATGGAAGCCGAATGTTATAACAAATTCATATTAAAAAATTACGGAAGTCTACAAAATCAAAAGCTAGTTTATTGAATATCAAAATGTTTCTTAAAGAGAAAAGTGGATTTGAATTCCTTATCATTCTTTTCCCGGTTTCACAGTTAATATGTAGATAATAAATTCGTAAGAAAATTTTTTTTTACAAAATGAAAGGGGGGGAAAAAAAAAAGATCGAATTTTCCTAAAAATATAATCTCTTTACACGTACATTTTACGATTTTTAAATATTAATGTAAAGATATTTTGAATATATGAAAGGTATGTTCAGTATAACAGTAATAAAATTGAAAACATAAGATGCAACAACGATACGCAACTCTCTATATTATAAAATTCTTTCAGATATTACAGGTGAGAGTCATTAAAAGTGAAGTATTTAATAGTTGGTGTGGTTGATTGGTGGGCCTTTGTTAAAATGAGATGAGCTGGAGGCCGAACAGTTTTAACAGTGTGATCTTCAGTTCAACAATTCACGAGTTCAAGTCCTACCACTGGCATGTAGACTTTACAATAATTCTGTATGTTTGTCCCTCAAAGATCATTCTTTTTTGCGCTCAAGGGATAATTATACCATGACTTACAGCCTAAAGTAGATTTAGAACCACTGCAAAAATCTAAGCCCAAGGTAAGAATCGAACCCACGAACTGTTATACCAAAGGAAAGAGCGCTAATCATTTATCGACCAGCTCGGCTTCAAGTGGTTCGAAATTTCTTTTAAACTATAGATTTCTTTTAAACTAATTAGTTCTATGGTGCAAAGAAAAACTTTTGAGTAACATAAAAACCACTGAAGACAAAAATATAGGGCGGTCACTCAGAATTCATTGAACTTTGAATACTAAATTATTTGAAGACTGTATTGTATTAAAGTAAGCAGATGACGAGTCTCTTTCATCAAATCTACCCCCCAAAAAAAGGTTAATAAGACTAATAATTTTAGCTTCATTGACTAAACTTAAGAGTTTGGTAACAAATTTAAAAAATAAATAAGCTTATGTGGATTAAAAGATTTTGAAATTTTTTAAAGCATGATAATTACTGAAAAAAATAAATAACGTAAAATCGATAGTAAGACTTACTGTCTTCTTAATTTTTAAAACAGTTGTTCGAAAAAACTCTTAGAAAAGAAATTTTTTCTTATTTTGCAGGTACAAAGAAAATAATTTAGCTGCGCGATAGAGTTTAGAACTTATTAAATCTGTTTTTCAATAAAAAGATGCTGCCATAGTTTAAAGAAAACGTGTATTTAGCAATACGAGATGCAGATTGCGTTTTCGATATGTACGCGCACATATATATATATTTACAAATATTTTTATAATTAATCATGGGATATGTTTCCATCACCCACCGTCTGCAAAATATGTTTCCCTGAAAGAAATGTAAGAAGACATAAACACAACTATTTTTAACCACTGCTCCATGGCACTTTTGTGTGCCACCAAATTTTAAAAAAGTATGTAATAAAAATGATCACGCTTTTTTTTTTTATTGCGAGTAAAATAACAAACGTATTGTTATTTATCATTATATTTTAATTTACATTCAAAAATATTACCATAATTTTTTTTACGCTGTGTATTATTGGGAAGAAGATAACTTGAATTTCTATTCTTTGTGTGCTGACAAATTTTTAAATTGGTTAAAGTGTGAGCGACAAAAAAAAGTTGAGAATTACTGCCATAAACTAACAACTTTTTTCAGTTTGTTGATCCAATAGAAAAATATGAACTAAGCAATTTTAACAAAATTAGTCATGGATATTCTTCTGAGAACGAGAAGTTTCAAGGACAATATGCAATTCAATGATATAATTTTTTATACTACAGCATCTAAATTTCCATAAAATTTTAAGGAAGGTACAGAAAATATTTCCTTCATTTTTAGAATCTATTGTTTTAAAATAAAAAATAATTGATTTATTTTAAGATACTTTTTTAGTGATTAAAATCAAAAATATTCTTTTAAAAACTTTTTATATGTTGAACTAATATCCAAACACTCATTTTAAACTAATTTTTGTAAAAATTTCTTATACATTTTAAAAATTTAGATTCCTTACTAAAAATGAATGTTGATAAACTCATTTTTCAAAAGTTCATTGTCTTAAAGATATATTTAAGAAGGTTTGTAATTTAAACTTGTTCATTTAAAATATTAATTTCTGAAATCGATTTACTAAGTTTTTCTACTTTTATTTGTCTGCGTCAAAAATTAGGTACATATTGATTGCAGAAACAATGAAGACAAATTTGGCTCATCATTTCAAATAAAGCTACAACGAATATTTTTAATTTTCTAAAAACAATATTTTAATTATTTTTACTTGGAATCACATGGAAGTTAAATAACATATTTAGCAATCATAATTTATATATAAATTAAATACATTAACAGTACAAAAAATTCAGTAAACTATTTCAATCAGTAAACTAAGAAAATAATTCCCATTTCTCATACATAAAAAACTATCCTAGGTATGGGGCCGGTGGGCACATAAAAAAACTGAAATTGCGATGTAACTTGTATTGTTTTTGTGTGGCAAGATGTCTATACATTATTTATTCACATTCCAGTTTCATCCTCAATATATATATATATTTCCATTTCAATAAAGTAATTTCTTTTATTGAATAACTTTCCAAAAATGCAACTGATAAAAGCAGAAAATGTTTTCCTGAAAAGGCGCATCCATTCTGCAACCTAGTTCAGATGGGGTTGATTGGGAAGTTTACTTTCTGCCTGGTTACTTCCGAAACAAGCAACGCTGGGTCATTCGAACCGTTGTCGGGTCACACATTTTTCTTTTCATTTCCTTCGTGTGGTAAACTGGTTTCTTAACCTATTGCACGATAAAGATTTTCCATGGTAATCGCTGCCGTCAACTTTGTAATTATTCTTACTGGGGAAATATCATTTGTTATTATACTTTACTGATGTCTCTAATATGCAATTTGTGTTGAAATTAGAATATTATTCAGCCTCGAGCTGCTTTTCATTTCTTTGTTAGACGTGGCAAATCTTTGAAAGATACCGAATTAAGTTCTTAAAAGAAATTGCAAAGATTTATGTTGTATCAAATAAGAGGTAAGCTACCTCTTCTTAAATTTTAATGTCACAAAAAGAATTCTTTTTAAATGAATCAAGAGAAATTCAATAAACTAGAAAATTTCTAAATAATGTACAATAAATTTTGAAAAGCTTGTAAAATAAATCATGAAAATTATTAAAGAATAAATAGCCTCGTAGCAAAATTCTGAAAAAAAATAAGAATAAATTTTTCTAAAATGAGAAGAGTAGTATCGAAAAGAAATAGAATATAGTTTCTTAAATATTATATAAGAATGAATCAACCCAAAAAGAAACAAGAATAAATTATTAAAAAATTAAAAAAAAATGAATTTCTTCTCTGAGTTACACATGAGATAAATTAGCAATAAAATTGCATTGAATTAAATTTTCTTTCAATTTAAATCGAGATAAAAATGGGTGCATTCCAAACTTTACAAATAACAGGAAAATTATTTACAACGAAATTTAAGTTACAGGGTAAAAATAATATCGCATTTGTTTTTAAGGAAGCGTTAAAATAATTTGAATCATTAAAACTACTTAAACATATTAAAAAGAAAAAATGGACACACATGAAATCTTTCAAATCCCCTCTAACTTATAAGAAGAAATTTTAAATAATGAAAACCTTATTCTGATGTATAATTATATGGCTTAAAATCACGTAAAAATTCCTGATATTGAAATATTATAATAATATAAAGTGTAATGCAACGAGAAATAATCTCCTGGAACCCAATATCTCTCAAATATGTAAACACATAATGCTTAAAAATAAAAATCTTATCATTAAACTACGCTTGTATATTGGTAATTTTTATATTTTTTAAAGTAATAAAAACTTAACTCTTATAAAGATTCACGAGTTCTGAATAAAAATTTATATAATTAGAACAAATTATATAAAACTACTTTTTACGTAAAAAAAATTCGTTTATTAACATTATAGGATATTTGTATAAAATCGCATCGACAAAGAAAAAAATGGCGCTGAATACTATTTTTCGCCAGCAGTTGAAAATTACACTACTGGCCATTAAAATTGCTACACCAGGAAGAAATGCAGATAACAAAATGATATTTATTGGACAAATATATTGTACTAGAAATAACAAGTGATTAAATTTTCCAAAAATTTGGCTGGATAGATCCTGAGAAATCAGTACCCAGAACAACCACCTCTGGCAGTAATAACAGCAGTTATACGCCTGGGCATTGAATCAGAGATTGAATTGCATGTACAGGTACAGATGCCCATGCAGCTTCAACACGATGCCACAGTTAATCAACCGTAGTGACTGGCGTTTGGTGACGAGCCAGTCGCTCGGCAACCATTGATCAGACGTTTTCTATTGGTGAAAGATCTGGAAAACGTGATGCCAGGGCAACAGCCGAACATGTTTCGTATCAAGGAAGGTCCGTACAATACCGGCAACATACGGTCGGGTATTATCCTGCTGAAACGTAGGGTGTTGCGAATTCACTGGCAATGTTTCCGCCACACATGTAATTGAGAGAACTCAAGTGGGAACTCAAGTGGTATAAGAAAGAATGCAACGAGCGAGTGTGCGCTCCAAACTTATTTTTCAGATGTTTTAGTTTTTGTAAACCTTGCTTGTAATGTGTCTTTGTTAATTAATGTTTGTGAATAAATGTGTGTGTGTTCGTTAACAATAGAAGTTTTAATTTCCCAATTTCCGCAATCTCACATACCTCAAAAGCAAAATTTTGATTCGACCACTGAACTAGAAGATTCGAAAACATAGGGTTTCGCAGGGCTCGAATAAAGTGTAGAGCCACGGGTCGTAACACATCAGAAATGTAACGCACTGTTCACAGCACCGTCAATGCGAACAAGAGGTGACCAAGACGTGTATCCAATGGCACCCCATACCATCACGGCTGGTGATGGGCCAGTATGACGATGACGAATGCATGCTGCGAGTGTGCGTTCACCACGATGCCGTCAAACACGGATGCGACCATCATGATGCTGTACACAGAACCTGAATTCATCTGAAAAGATGACGTCTGGCCATTCGTGTGCCCAGGTTTGTCGTTGATCTCACCATTGAAGGTGCCCTTGTCTATGACGCAGCGTCAAGGGAAGCCGCAGCCATGACCTCCGAGCTGAGAGTCCTTGCAAACGTCGTCGAACTGTTCGAGCTTGTTGTCTTCAACTTGTTGACAGACACTTGTTGTCTCGAGCAGACACTTGTTGTCTTCCAAACGACCCCGTTTCTTGACTCACGGCTCGTGACGTGGTTGCACGATCCATTTGAATTTAATAGTTATGCTTATATCTAGTATTATCTTCCATTATATGCTTAATTGCAAATAAACTGTACCATAAGTGTTTTTAATTGCATGTTATCGCATTAATATTTTTTTTTCGAAAAGAAAAATGCGAGTTTCTATCAAATGAACATTGAAAAACAATATGAAATGATTTAGTATCAATTTGGGGGAATTAGCGATAGTTTTACATAAGCACTCATTATTGTAAAGAAATTCCAATGGTTACACGGTCACTTTTAAAAATGCATTTTACTTAAAAATTATGGATTTATAAAGAACTGTTTCTAAACTTTAAAAACTTGTGTAGTTCTGATTTCCTAAATCTTATTAACGTTCTATCTAACATAATTTTAATAATTTCTCTAGGAAATTCTAGGAAGATATAATATTTAGTTTAGTTGACAATTAGAAATTATTAAAGTTTCAAATTGTAAATTAACGTTCCTATGTCAATTAAAATATAGAAAAATTATAAAGTAATTTCATTAGTATAACTAGCACTTTTTTTAGATAATTTATCGTAGTTTATACGAATAGCTATTCATGATTTACGAAAATAAGACGTTATAATAAGAATAAGCTTAAAAACAGCTTCCAAATATAATGCAAGAAATAGAAACACTTACTTTAAAAATTACTCCTAGAATCTAGTTTACGTTTTTATTGTTTTAAAAAGGAAAAAACAGGCAATATAATGATTGCTTTTAGCTGAGAAATATTCAAATAATCTTTAAATTCTATACAAATCCATTAACACAGAAGTTTCGCTTGGCTTCAGTCAAAAGCATTTATTAAAGAATAAATGGCAACAAACTCAAATGGAAGCGATTTTCAACCTAACCTCTAATTCTAAAAGCTTTCTCTGACATTAAAAAACTTTTAATCATGGAAATTGTGGATGTACTCTTGTGTCCCCGTTTCTGGCTAGATTCAAAAGACCGACCGTACCCTTTTTCCGAAAGTTTTTCCCACGGAAAAAGGGTGAAGTAAAATTTGCTGAATGTCTAGTTCCGGATCTAAGATTAAGTAGGCAGAACTTGAAATATAGGCTGTAGAATGAAGATGCGAAGTTACTCAAGCATTTTGTTTCTTCTCGTCCCACTTTTTTATCGAACGCGTAGAAGACGATTCAATATTGATACATTCACTTCAGATCAAATTATCGTTTTTCGTTTTCGAATCGTGATTTGAATATAATTCGATGCAATAAGTATATAATCATATCAATCTTCATCATATTAGACTGTTGAATAAGTGGATAGTATCGCTACTAACAAATTATAAAACGGAAATATATCCGCATAATTTTAAGAAATATATTTCGGTTCATCTTTACCTAAATTTTTTCTTGCTTAAAATTTGTCATTTTTTTTTTAAATTGTCATAAGTAATCTATACGAGTTTTTTTTAAAAAAAAATTTAAGGTGTTGCATTCTAAAATCCATTACTTCATTTCAGTATTCTAGAATGATAGATATACACCCTTCTATGGTATATTTTATTTGTCTTGTTCTGATATTGTTGAATGCATGTACTAAGTATTTGAGAACGGAATTAATATTAACAGTTCTTAAAAATCTATTTCAGTATATCTTTATATCAAAGCTATTCGTAAACACTTAATACACAAATAGGTTTTAAAACATTTAATACTAAAGATCTACATAAGGATTTTGCGATATACTTTTTTTCATTACTGTGATAGGTTTCACACCACTTAGTATGTATTATTACATTTATAATAAGTGAACAGAAATATATCCATGCAACTTCTCGGTGAGCTATTTTATAAAAATAAACATTCGTAAGCATCGTATTGATACAAAAAAATTCTCAAATACGTGCGACTTTTGATATAGAAATAAAATACTCATGCTATGTAAAATATGCCAAAACTCCACTCGAATTATTTGTTAATAGAATACATAAAATTACATCATTTCCACTTTCAAGTAGAAATATATTAATGAGTATAATTTTAAGAAATTCATTTTAATGCGTCTTTTTATATGTACGCTTCACAAACATTTTATTAATTCAAACAAATTGAAATTCAAAGATTCGCTATATCATATTACGCTCACTTTTTGAAAATGAGTTCTAATTTAACCCTAAAAATACAGTTGAGTTCAAAATAAGTAAAATACACAGCTCACAAAGCTCATTTCTATGGTATGGGTTATATATTATGTGATGCCTCTCTGATTAAAGGAATATTTAGATTTTGAAAAAGTAGGAATATAGAATTTCAGTCAAATACTCTTACTATAAATTATTTTATTTAGTGATTATAGAAATAATTGGTTTTTTTTATTGAATCTCATTACTACTCATATCTTTCCATGCAATTTTGTATATTTTGATTTTTATACTTCTTTCGAAGCTATATATCCTCGAACTAGATTATGTAAACCAATTTAATTTCTAGCAAACTTAAGAGCTTATAGTTTCTCTTATAGACTAGCACTGTAATTATATCCTTGCTATTATACAAGTTCTAGTTATTTATTAAAGTATGATTTTAATTATATTTTATTGTAGAATTATAGTAAAGGGGTACGATAAAAATTGTTATGATTAATATAACTTTTTAAATAAAAATATTGCAAATCTGCATTAAAAACTCGATTGGACGTTTTATTTTATTTGAAATTGTTTTATTGTGTTTTTTTTATTTATAAACTCTGTACATAGTAACTAAATTTTAAATTATAGTAACTTCAATAACAAAAAAAAAAGTCAATAGGACAATTGATATTAACATTCTAGTTAATTCACACGAGTACTAATTCTAACTGAAGCTGTAGTTTAAGTGGACTCCGAATAATTTCAATCATGTATGAAGTGGGAATCGAGCCCAAGAACTGTTAAACTGAAATTCAGAGCAACTCATCATTTAATACACATAAATTGAGCAAAAAAATTTGAAGGAAATGAACTACTTTGCTTAGTTAAAATATACATTTGAAATTTTAAAAAGTACTGCATAGTTTAATGACGCTTTAAGATACCTAGAAAATTAATTCTATAATAATGAATTTTATGCTTAATAGTTTCAATTTAAGAAGCATGTATTTAGTACCCAATCTCAGATATCCATTTTTTTCGTTAATATCGTGAAATAAAAAGATTAATTATATTTTTCTTGTGGTTTCGGAGAACAAGAATTTGTTTATTTTACAACAAACTAATTATTAAATTATCATTGCGATAATTTTATTTTTTGAAATTACTCCTGAACAAGGAGGAAACTTTAAAAAGCAATTTTTATTTCTGTTATCTTCATTGCAACATCTTTTAAAATAATACAGGATTGAAGTATTATTGACTTCTGGATATTCATTCCCCCAAAAAAATTTTCAAAAATTAATCCTTTCTTTTATCTAGTATTTCAAGAACATTTCCCCATAAATATTTTCTCTGAAGTGCTTGAACGTGAAATTTTTAGACATTAAAGTATCTTTTGTTTGCATTTTTCATTCACTGGCTATGAAATTTGAGTTACGACATTGAGAATGACAGACTATTTATATTTATTGAATTACAACACTGTAAATATTATTGTACTTGACTTATAGTAACCACTGTTTGTTGTGGGCAAAATGATTACCATTTGCACATAAAACCAGAATTTACATCCTCCAAGAGACAGTAACGAAACAAAAGGAAAATAAAAACATAAAATCGTATAATTATCTAAACTCAGTTATTCACTTGGTAAGACTTGAAACACAGAAGGCTACCAATGCCGTAACACAACAATCGCCAAAAAAAAAAATTTCACAATGTAAGAATTTGCCATAAAAACCATGCGATGTCTCCTTGGTCATAACATCTCTTCGCCAAAATT
Source organism: Latrodectus geometricus (assembly GCA_026290005.1). Classification (NCBI taxonomy): domain Eukaryota; kingdom Metazoa; phylum Arthropoda; class Arachnida; order Araneae; family Theridiidae; genus Latrodectus; species Latrodectus geometricus. Next base: position 1,163,106 of record JAPDSC010164295.1, read on the forward strand.
TTTGAAAAATGAGTCTTCTGGCACAAAAAGATGGCCCAAGCAGTTTTAACGTTAAATAACTACTAATTTTGAGAGAATCTCGCTAAAATTACATTTTTAGTGATGCAATGGCGTAGTTGGTGATCACGATCCATTTATCGAAAGAACGCAGACAAAAGAGTATCCATGGACACTTTGGAACACGAATAGTTACGCATACAAAAGGCCTTCTAGAAGACCTACCTTCCGTCATTTAATGTTTTTCCGTAAAAATAAGAGAAAGGAAACAAATTTGTGTCTTGAGTCGTGACCTCATTGTTTAGGCTTACTGAGATTATAAGGATTTTGAAGTTTAACGCAAGTGGCCTGGTGAATCTGAGTTCCTTCACTTGACGAAACAATTCTAATTTCAGAAGATAATATTAACAGGGATTAATGATATCTATATGTTACTGTCTGAATTTAAAATTGTTATGACTGAAGTAAAAGAATTCATGCCTTATAGCGGAATCATTTTCAATTCCACATATTTTTAAATAAACTTACCCAAATCAATATTTTCAGGGAAATTGGAAAAGCAGTATTTTGAAATGAAATATATGTGATCAAAATAATTTAGTTAAAAACGCTTACTTTAGGCAATACGAAAATTATGAAATCAAAAAAAAAAAGTGATAAAAAATATTAACTTTTTTTTGTTATACGATATGATATAGTAACTCACAATTAATTATATGCATCATTTGTCTTTCATTATGAACCGTCTGAGTGCGGCGATGTTATGTTATGCTATGTTTATATGTAAGAAAACTTTTCTGCTCTCAAACGGTTACATATAAAAAAAATCAGATTTTTCAAGATCTCTATAAAAGTGATTACTACAATGCTTATATTAGTGAATGAAAAGTAAAAAAATATACATTTTTATTAAAATATAGGAAGTTATGTGCTTAACTTATTCCAATTTCATTCAAATTTAAATTCACTTTAACTCTCAAGATATGCTACCCCAAAACTTGAAGTGAGTAATAAAATATGAAATATAGCATTTAATGGCCGAAAAGCATTCTTAACATACTGATTTGGAAAAGTGCATTTTCGATGCATTGTAATGTGTTGAGAAATTTAACCCTTCGGGTACATATGACGAGTGAATCTCTCTCATCTGCTTATTTACAATACACTCTTTTAATAATACAATACTTAAATTTTTAGAAATCATTTTTTCTATTTATAAGATTGAAATTTTTAAATTATGAAGGATTCCATAACCAATAGATTTTGTCAAATTATTCTGAAACTTAGATTCTTTTTTATGTGTATGAAAAAGTATGTAAATATTTTATCTAGACTAACTAATTAAAGTTTTAAATAAAATTATTTAATATTTACCTTAATGCAAATGTTATTTAAAGATGTTCAAGATGTAGAAGAAAATTATTAACAATGAAGCATTTAATTTTCAGAATGTTTAATATTTATAATTTCAAAGATTATCTTATTAATAATAATAGTATTAATAATAATATTAATTAATAATAATTAATAAAAGATTATCTTATTAAATATAATAGTCCATAAAAGGTTATAGCAATTTACTTCAATTTACAATATTCAAATAATTTTAAATATCTTTAATTAGCTAAATTTTAAGCTCTCCCTAATATCCTAAATGGCTAATCTGATTGTAATGTGCACTTAAAGTTATGCGTTTTTTTACGACATTGCATATTTTTGGAAATTTTTAGCTTTTGAAAAATGAATTGCATTTTATAATTGGATGATGCATAATTATATTTCATTATCATATGTAGTCTCCTACACATTTCTTCTGAATTTCTTAATATATATAAGAGAAATCTTATTTAATAACTGATGAAAAAGCATAAGTATTTATAAAGCAGCTATGTGAATCTACTATCAATATTTGTGTGTGCTATCTCTTATAACGCATTTCTTTTAAAGATGAAAACAAAAAAGAAGAATAACTAGCAAAATAATATTTTTACCACATTTTCAGATTGTGCATATTCTTGGGTCTTTCCTCTTGAAATTTCGAAAATCATTTCATATTTATTCAATAACAAAATTTAAAAAAAAATTGGCCTAAATAAAAATGTCAAAACGTAACTATTTAGATGTTATAAGATGAGTTCTTTTCCTTTCCTTGTAGCTAATTTTATAAAAATCTGCAGCAGCAAACAAGAGAAGTTTTCAAAACCTTTGAAAAGCCTCGTTGTGGAATGAATGTTCAATCACCGTTATTTGTCTTATTCATTATATAATTCTCACTTCCGGTAGAAAGAAGTAC